>RJWM01014458.1:0-50351 GCA_004363535.1 Dasyprocta punctata
ATACATGAAATGTGTTGAGTTTGTGGTTTCACAACATCAAAGAATAAAGTTGTGAACCAAAGGAAGCCATTAGGAGAGTTTTATTGTAAATAAGGGAAAGAATAATAGGTCCTGGATTTCCAGGAGGGTTCCCAAGTGGGTGACCACCAATGCTTTTCATTGGGGGTAACTTATACAACAAAATCACAATATGAGTACAACATGGGTCAAACTGCAATCAACCTGTAGGATTACAAGGATAGCTGTTTAGCTAATATTGACCCAATAGGGAAACAAGTCATGCAGCAAGAGTGCATGGAAAGAACAAAGGAATTCTTGGAAACAGAGGGGAATACGGGTCCAGGTATTCTGGTCACCCACCAGAGTGCCTGAAGCCTGTCTGGGCCCTCTGGACCAGGTGGTGGTAATTGCAGTATAATATCAAATTGCTGTTTATCTTTCAGGCCTGGCTATTGCATCTCCATCCTGAGGCCTGCCTCTCTTCAGATTTACCTCTAGCCACAGTTCTGATATCTGTACTTTTTGTGCTGACTTCCTTGTGGGTCCAGTCCTTCTCTGACTGTATATTAATGTCTGTCTAACTTAACTCAGACATCCAGTGATATCTGAGGTCAATGGATTCTTTCCTTCCTTTCCTCACAGCTTCAAGTCTACCAGGCCTCGCCAGTTTGGAGCTCCACACATCAGTGAGCATCTGCAGCACACAATCTGGCCTCTCCAGCAGCTGTGCTTTATCATAGAAAAACATCCCTGGCTCCCTGCCCCCAAGACCTACTCTTTCTTAGGTTTTCTTTCTGACACTTCAATCTAACATCCCCAAATTTCCCAACATCTCTAAGTATTATCTTTGTATCTAATAATAAGTCCCTGGTGTTAGATTTCATTGTATCTTTCTGGCCTGGGTAAATAAGCAGCTCCCCCAAGCAAATAAGAACCATTTTATTATACTTCCTGTATCAGCATCAGCGTAGTAGTCTAAGGGAGAAGGATTCCAAAGTGATAGATCGAACATTTCAATTCCAGCTCCAATTCCCTTTATAACTGGTTATGTGACCTTGGAAAAGCAATTTACGTCCTCTCTACCTCTAGTATGTAGTTTCCTAACTGTAAGGAATATTACAAGTTCATTCCATCCTCATCATTTTTATCATCAAAGAACATTTATCAAATGCCTACCTGGTGATGGCAGCTTGCAAACCCAGGCTGGAAGCTGCAGCCTCTGTGCATCAGGGCCCTACAGCGGGACCCCGGCCTTTGAAGATTATGCAAGTTTTGCTGCTGAGTGGGAAACAAGAGGAAAACACATAGAAAAAAAAGCTTTTTGAGAAAAAAAGTGAAATTTATTTAATGATCTAAAAAACTCATCCTTTATTCTAAGGTACACCTCGTATGCTTTTTTTGTTGCAAAAAATGCTATTTTGGGATACTATGGCCAAGGCAGATATTACTTTACAAAATTGTCTTCTTAACCAATATAAAATGTTTTTGCTCTTTTTTAAAAAATATTTTTTTCTTTATCTCTGAAAGAGTTTGCTGAGGTGAATTTTAGTTTAGATTCCACTAGACTACAGCACTCTGCTATAGGAAGGGGCTTGGAGCCCACCTCAAGAGCCCACCATCTTTTCCCTAGCGCTGCAGTGAGTAGCGAGAGAATTCTGAGCTGGTGGTCTCTGGACAAGGTAGGGTCTAGTATGTGCCCTGACTGTTAGTGTCTGTGTGGCTTGAGAAAGTCACTTAAGTGCTCTATACTTCAGCTTCCTCAGAATAGGATCTAGATGGAGTCACAATTAGTGTCTCTAATGGGATACCTGAGAATGCACCTGCACGGCCCTCTGCACCCCACTCCCCAGGCACTGGCCGTGTAAGACTTCACCCGTCACTCTCCTTCGCTGAAATTCAAGTGGCTAAACTGAGGCTGTGGTAACAGTGATTCTCAAACCAGAGGGTCAGAAGTCCTGGAAGATTTATTAATCCCTAGTTATCAGGTCCCACCTCCAGTTTCTGACTCAGTAAGTCTGGTGTAGAGTTTGAAATTTTGCACTTAAGTTCCCAGGTGATGCTGAACCATACTTTGAGAACCATAGTATGATAGGGACTTTGAATCCACTGAAATTTAGTAATCAACCAATCTGCCAATCACAAACTTCACTATTATTTGTAACAAATTACTTTCTACACTTTGATTCAGCAGCTGAATTAGTAACCTCTCCGAGGCCTTCCAGCTAAAAAATGCTGCGTTTAAATGAGGCAAGACAATGGGCCTTGATTCAACAACTCAACTCTCTCTGCAATCAGATCTTCTTTCAACTCTTTTTCAATATTCCCCCAACCCCAGCTTCCACTCCACCTACCTAAAGACTAACACTCAGCTCCTTAGGAAACAAGAATGGCATGTTACATTCAGTTTAAAGGCAGGATAGGGTATGCTTCTCTGAGTCTTGGCAGTTGGAATGAGAACTTTCTGTTGTCCTCAGGGATATCTCTAAGAGGACCAAATCTACATGGCAGCTCTTCTATTGCTCTTTTCAGGAAGAGCAAATTTGTTTATTACCCCTCCTCTGTATTGGGAATTAAGTCCAGGGCCTCACACATGCTAGGCAAGCACTCTGTCACTGACCTATATCCTCAGCCCCTTTTTAAAATTTTATTTTGAAGCAAGATTTTGCTCTCAAATAGTTGGAACTACAGGAATGTGTCACAGTGTCCAGTTGTAGATTTAAGAATTCCCACTTTTAAGATGTGGGTAGTGTATGCCAATAGTTCTAGCTCCTTAGGAGGCTGAGACAGGAGGATCTCAAATTCAAGGCCAGCTTGAGCAATATGACAAGACTCCATATCAAAAAAAAAAAAAAAAAAAAAAAAAAAAAAGCAGAATTGCAGAATTCCAAGACAGGCATGCTCATGTATTGTTCTTCCTCTGATAGAACTGCAGGTCATTTTAAGTAATAATCCAAAAGAAACCAAAGACAATTTAAGTGATATATACAGGCTTTGCTAATAGCAATGTATTTTCTGTGGAAACCTTTCAACCCATTGGTCTTCAGTGAGTGGTTGTCCAAAAGAAAAAAGAAGTATTTCTCAGGGGGCTTTGGAAATCTATTGGTTTTCCAGTCTATCAGATGCTAAAAAAGGCAATTAAGCAACAAAAGCAGTGAGAAAGCAGTGGGGAGTTGCTCTCTCCCTCCTGAGGTCTGGCTGCTTTAAGATGTGGACTGACAATATATGCACCAAACACAGGAGCATCCAACTATATAACACAAATACTGAGCAACATGAAAAACCAAATACACACTAACACAATTGTAACAGGGGACCTTAATACCCCATTGTCACAATGAGATAGATCAACTAGACAAAAAGTTGGCAAAGCAAAAACAGAACTCTGTCAAACCTGTGAACAAATGGACTTAGTAGATGTTTACAGAGTGTTCCACCCTCAACATCAAAATACACATTTTTCTCAGCTGCACATGGGATGTTCTCTAAAGTAGACCATAGATTAGCCCATGGAACATGCTTAAGTAAATGCAAAGGAACTGAGATTATCCCATGCATATTATCTGATCATAGTACACTGAAATTGGAAATTAATGGCAAAAGAAACTGTAAAACCTACAAAAACACATGGAAATTAACTAACAACCTCTTGAACAACCAATGGGTTACAGATGAAAATAAAGCAGAAAATAAACAATATCTAAAATTCAATAAAAATACAACATACCAAAACTTGTGGGATGCAATGAACACGGTCCTAAGAGGGAAATATATAGCAATAAATTGTCACATCAAGAAAACAGAACAAACACAAATAACCTCATGCTACTACTCAAGCTTCTAGAAAAATAAGAGCAAGTCAAACCCACAGTTCATATAAGAGAGGAAATTATAAAGATCAGAACAGAAATTAATGCAAATGAGACTAAGAAAACAACACAAATAATTAATGAATTGAAGAGCTGGTTCTTTGAGAGGATAAACAAAATTGATAAACCTCTAGTTAATCTTGTCAAGAAAAAGAGAGAAAAAACACAAATTCATGCAATAAGGAATGAAAAGGGAGAAATTACTACAGATCCCAAGGAAATTCAGAAGATCATGAACACCTACTTTGAAAATCTTTACTCACATAGGGTGGAAAACACAGAGGAAATGAACGAATTCCTAGAAACATGAATTACCAAAGCTGAATCAAGATGATATAACAATTTTGAATAACCCAATATCAGCTACTGAAATTGAAAACGTGGTTAAAAACTTACCAACAAAGAAAAGCCTAGGTCCCAATGGATTCACAGCTGAATTCTACAAAAAACTTAGAGAAGATTCAATGCCAATACTATTCAAACTCTTCAATGAAATTGAAAGGGAAGCAATCCTCCCTAACTCATTCCTGGAGGCAAGTATTACTCTGACACCAAAACCAGAGAAAGACCCAACCAAAAAGGAGAACTATAGGCTAATCTTCCTAATAAACATAGATGCAAAGATTCTCAATAAAATACTGGCAAGTAGAATGCAGCAAATCATCAAGAAGATTATACATCATGACCAAGTGGGATTTATTCCAGGAATGCAGGGATGGTTTAACATACACAAATCAATAAATGTAATATACCACATCAACAGAGCCAAAGACAAAAATCACATGATCATCTCAATAAATGCAGAAAAAAACTTTTGATAAAGTCCAACACTTGCTCATGATAAAAACCTTACAGAAACTTGGAATAGATGGCATCTACCTCAATCTGATAAAAGCCATTTATGATAAACCAACAGCCAACATTATACTAAATGGACAAAAACTGAAACCTTTCACTCTAAAGTCAGGAACAAGGCAAGGATGTCCACTATCACAACTCCTATTCAATATAATTCTGGAAATATTAGCCAGAGCAATCAGAAAAGAGAGAGAAATAAAAGGAATAAGAATAGGAAAGGAAGAAGTTAAATTATCACTATTTGAAGATGATATGATACTCTACACAGAAGACCCTAAAAACTCCATCAAAAGGCTACTAGAGTTAATAAATAAATTCAGCAGTATAGCTGGATACAAAATCAACACTCAAAAATCAATAGCATCCCTGTACACAAACAACAAACTCACTGAGAGAGAAATTACGGAAAATGGAAAGATATTCCTTGCTGTTGATTAGGAAGAACCAACATTGTGAAAATGACTCTACTCCCAAAACTGTTATACAGATTTAATGCAATCCCAATCAAAATACCATTAGCATACCTTAAAGATCTAGAGAAAACATTCCTAAAATTCATCTGGAACCAGAAGAGACTTAGAATAGCAAAGGCAATTCTGGGCAACAAAAGTAAGGCAGGAGGCATCCAGTCCCTACTTGAAATTATACTACAAAGCTACAGTGATAAAATCAGCATGATACTGGCAAAAAAATGGACCAGATGATCAATGGAGCAGATTAGAAAATGCAAATACAATTACAAAGACACTCAGCCACCTTATCTTTGACAAAGGGGCTAAACATGTTCACTGGAAGAAAGATAGCCTCTTCAATAAATGGTGCTGGGAAAATTGACTTTCCACATGCCAAAGACTGAAATTAGACCCATCTCTATCACCATGCACTAAACTAAAGTCAAAATGGATCAAAGACCTAAATATTAAAATAGAAACATTAAATTTACTGGAAGACATGGTAGGTAGAAATCTTAAAGACATAGAGGTAGGCAAAGAGTTCATGAACAAAACACAAACTACACAGAAAGTACTTTAAAGAATCAACAACTGGGATCTCATTTTATTAAAAAAGTTTTTGCACTTCAAAAGAAATCACTAATAAAGTGAAAAGAAAACCCATAGAATAGGAAAGAATTTTAGTCAACTGTCCCTCAGATAAAACTTATATCCAGAACATATAAAGAACTGAAAAACATTAGGCACCCCAGATTCAAAGACCCAATCCAAAAATGGGCATCTGAGATGAACACACATTTCTCAGATGAAGAAATACAAATGGCAAATCAATACATGAAGAAATGCTCAGCATCACTAGTCATTCGAGAAATGCAAATTAAAACAACACTGAGATTCCATCTCACTCCAGAAAGAATGGCAGTCTTCAGAAATCAACTGATGAGGTGGGACAAGATGGTAGAATGGTAAGCAGCAGGGTAAGTGGCCTCCCTGAATGATGCAGTCCAGATGTTGGAAAGAGCAACATGTGGAAGACAAGAAGGAGGGAGGTGGGTCCTCTGGACCCAGGAAGAATCTAAAGTGAGAATTGAAGCCCACAGAAAGAGTGGAAAGAGGCACTTAGACAAGGAGGGTGGTGGTGGGTGGTGGTGCCTCTGCCCGGAGCCGGATCCACTCTGTGAAAGGAGTTGCTGGAACCTGGGGACACAAGGTCAGAGTGCTGTGGCCGCAGTGGTGGCAATGACCCTGGAGGTCTCTGCTCAGAGAGGCAGCATTGGAGGAGAGTGGTGGTAGACAGGGGGAGCAGACCTGGAGGACTGGACTGGCTGATGGTGAGCAGACCCTAAACCCCCACAGGGGAGAGCTAGGGACTGGCAGCCATTTTGGGGCCAGAGCTGCTCCTAGTTGGGCACAGTCCCATGGAGGTTGCTCCAATTGAGCCCTAGAGGGTCCTGGCAAGTGACCAGCTCAGTCTGGAGACCACGGCTCCATGCATGCCTTAGGGGTGATAGTGGAAGATTCACGGATATAGGCGGCAGCCCCGCCCCCGCACACTGTGCCAGACATTAGGGAGCCGAGGTGGGCTGGGGAAAGGCAGTGGACAGCGCTGTAACAGTGCACCCAGTGGTAAGCATCAGATAGCCACAATCAGCACTGGCTAGAAAAATCAGTCTAACCTTAAGAAATTACAGACAACGTGAGGAATACCAAAATCCCCAGTACACACTTGTCCAGAACAACCCAGGAATATGTCAAGACAAAGAAGCAAAAGGCAGTCTCTGGCCTCCAATCCAAGCAGAGCAAACCCAGGAGAAGCAAATGCAGAAGAGGTCAGGAGTCCCACAACTAAAGTCTCTGAGGTGATGACAACTGAAGTAAAGAAACAACTTCCTGAGGCTATAAAAGAAATTAGAACAGAAATACTAACTCAACTAAAAGAAGAAATGAAAAGCATAATAAAAGAATTGCTAGGCATCTCTAAAGGAGACATAGATGAAAAAATGCAGCATAGGAAAATGAGGGAAACCTGGAAAGAACAATACAAAAAACATTTAGAATACATGAAACAGATTCAAAGAAATTACCAGGAAATTAAAAACTCCAATGAAAGTTGGCAAAATCACCTGAAGGAAACTAAAGATAGACTTTCAAACCTGGAAGACAGGTTTGCAGCTTATGATTGTGGAAGGAAAGATCTCTTAAAAATAACAAGAAACCTGGAAGTAACAATACAACGGATGCAAGACAACCCAAAGAAACATAACTTAAGAATAAAAGGTGTGCGTGAAAAAGCAGGGGTCGTTACAAATCAAATTAAAAGCCTATTTACAGAAATAATTTCAGAAAACTTTCCAAGCATGGGAACAAGAAGTAACTTTCAGATAAGTGAAGCATATAGAACTCCAGCTAAACATAACCAAAAAATACCTAAACCCAGACATATAATAATCAAGATCCCAGAAATTCAACACAAAAATAGAATATTAAAAGCTATTGGAGAAAAAAAAAGCAGATCACCTATAAAGGGAAACCCATCAGAATCACGACAGACTTCTCAACACAAACTATCAGGTCAAGAAGAGCTTGGAGTGAAGTATTTCAAGCCCTGAAAGAAAGCAACTTCCAACCCAAATTGATGTGCCCTGCAAAACTATCTTTCAAAATCAACGGAGAAACAAGATACTTCCACAACAATGAACAACTAAAGGAATTTATGACAACCAAGCCAACCCTACAAAGAATACTGAAGGACATTTTAGAGAGAGATAAAAAGTCCACAGCTCCAGAAACAATGGCAGAGGGATATCACTGAGCAGGGCAGACAATTGAATAATCCATCATAGGGATTTGAGTCCAGTATTGTTTTCAATGAGCTGCTTAGTTTGATCTTATTCTATCTTGACCTGCCTAATTTTATTATATATGATGACGTAGACAGTTATTTCAAAGATAACAAAATAGATTTGGAAGCCTTTATTTATATTTGATCACCTTGTTTTGAAACCCTGTATTGCTTTCATTGAGTGATTTTATTCTGAGTGATTTTAACCTATTTTGGTTTGTTTGATTGTGTTGTAACAGATGATGTAGGCAACTGCTTAGAAGATAATATGAGGTATTATAGAAATCAATGTTGTGTTACTATGTATTGCTTCCATTGGTTTATTTTTTATTGGTTTTATTCTGTACTATTTTGTTTGATTATATTAGGCTTGATGGTATGGGCAGTTATTTTGAAGATAACAAGAGGTATTACAAGGGAAAAGGAGGAAAGAAGCAAGGGAAAAGAAAAAAGACATAGATTTATATGAGGGTATACATAAGATGGTTAAAATGACTATACTATTAAATGCATTAACTATGGAGAGAGAACAGTTGATACTCATATGATTAGATCAATTTTACATGTCTATATGTGTCAATCTGAGCAACCCCTTTGAAGGTAATGATATACAATGTTATAACCATTGTCAAACTCCAATCATCTCATTTTGTAAACCTATAATGTTACAGTACCAGATTTGCTGTTGTTGTTTGTTGGTCCCTTTTGCTTTTTGTTTCTCTTTTCTATCACCATTGTTTTTTTAATTGGTGTTATTCGGAACTATTTTGTTTGATTATATTAGCCCTGATGATATGGGCAGTTATTTTAAAGACAACAAGAGGTATTCTAAAGGGAAAGGAGGAAAGAAGGAAGGGAAAAGGAAAAAGAACTAAGTTTATAAATAGGTATACATAAGATAGTTAAAGTGACTGTATTACTAAATGCATTAGCTATTGAAAAAGAACAGTTAATACTCATATGGTTAGGTCAATTTTACATGTCTATATCTGTTAATCTGAACAACCCCTTTGAAGGTAACAATATGCAATATTACAACTACTGTCAAATTCCATTTTGTAAGCCTATAATGTTATCGTATCAGATTTGTTGTTGTTGTTTGTTTGTCTCTTTTGCTGTTTTTTTTTCTGTGTCCATTTTCTCTTAAATAAAAAAATTAAAATAAAATAAAAAGGAAATCAACTGATAACAAATGTTGGTGGGGCTGTGGGGAAAAAAGAACCCTTATCCACTGTTGGTGGGAGTGTAGACTGGTGCGACAACTGTGGAAATCAGTATGGAGATTCCTCAAACAACTAGGATTGGAAGTGCCATTCAATCTAGCTATTCCCCTTCTGGGTATTTTCCCAGAAAAATTGAAAGTCTCATGTCACAGTGATATATGTGCACCCATGTTTATAGGAGCACAATTTGTAATAGTTAAATCTTGGAAACAACACAAATGCCCACCAATTGCAGAATGGATGAAAAAGATGTGGTATGTTTGTACAATGGAATATTACTCAGGTATAAAAAAGGATCAGCTTGAGGCTTTTATAAGTAAATGGAGGCAACTTGAGACTATACTCATAAGTGAAATAAATCAGACTCACATTTGTAAATATCATATTGTCTCCCTAGTGTAAAACATAAATAAATAAATAATAAAAAACCCTGAAAGTAATAAGATCCAAAATGTACAATAGATATTGTAATAATGAAAGGGAAAGAAAGAGATCAAAATTAAAGAACAGCTGATATAGGGGAAAGGAGAAATGGAAGAAAGGAAAAGATTATATATGTATATATAGGTACGCACGTATAACTGTATGTATACATAAATGTGCAAGATAGATAACTATACTACTAATTCTGTTACTTCATAAAAAAGAATAGTTTGTGTTGTCATTGTCTGATTGATCATTTTTTATGCCTAGATCTTGTAACTTGAACAACTACTTCTAAGATAACAATATGTAATATATTAGCTAGTATTGATTTCTTACTGTTTTTTTTTTTTTTGAAATTTTGTATTATTTCTACTCTTTTTTCTGTTTTGCTTTTAAAAAAAAGATGTGGACTGACAGTGTGGCCAAAGAGTGGAACAAGATAATCTGTCCCCCCACAAAGGGTGAGTTCCAATTTTCCTTTGTATTTACAGTATTCTCCCCTTGCCCACAACTGATCAGATGGGGCTCAGCCACACTGAGGCTGAGCTTCTCCAGTTAGTTCACTAAGACTCCCAGGCTAACCTCTGCAAATGCCCTCACAGATGGAACCAAGATAATGCTTTTCCAGGTTCTGAGTACTCCTTGATCCAGTTGAGTTAGCACCTAAAATAAACCATCACAGGTACTCATTTTTAATAAAATTAGTTAGCGTATCACAACTCTATGTGTCAGGTATTGGTCTAAGAATTTTCCAGGTATTAATTCATATAATCCTTATAACAGTCCCATAAGTACTATTGTTGTCTCTATTTTACAGACAAGGAGACCGAGACCCAAAGAATTAATTACTTACCCAAAATCACATTAGTTAATGAGCAGTAAAGATAAACTTCAGAACTGACCACAGAGTTGTACATTAACTATTATGTTATGAAACAAAACAAGAACAATGATAGAGGACATGAAAATCCTAGAATCACTGAATCCAAAATTCAAATGTTTTACTGAATCATTTGACAGTTAGAACCTGTTTTGGATCAAATTGTGTCCCACCACCACATAAAAGATACGTTGAAGTCCCAGTCCTAGCATCAGTGTCAACTTATTTCAAATTGGGTCATTGAAGATGTAATTAGTTAATATGGTCTCATACTGGCTAGTGTGGTCTCTAATTCAGTGTAACTGGTGTTCAAATAAGATGGTCACATGAACATAAAGGGAGATTGGGAGAAAGCCATGTGATTATAAAGGCAGAGATTGGAGTTATGGCATTGTAAGGAAAGGAACATCAAAGATTGCCCAAGAGTCATCAAGAGCTGGAAGAAGCAAGGAAGAATTTCCCTGCAAAATTCAAACCTGTCCCACTTTGATTTCAGACTTTTAGCCTCTGGACTGTGAGACTGTCAGTTTCTGTTGTTTTATGCCATCAATATCAGGACTTTATTTTGGCACACTTCTAAAAAAACTGATGCATTCTTTCTCCATCTATTACTTTGCCCTCCTTACTTCCAATGACAGTGCTAGAAGAACAGGCCTCATTGGTAGGAGTAGACACAAAAACCTTCTTGTTCATGCAGATGCTGGGATGATTACCCACACATTACAGACACTTAATATATGTTTATCAATGGAATAACTTCTTTCAACATTTCCTGAAGGACTGCTCTTTACCAGGGTTATGTGAACATGGGACAAGTAGACTTGAAAATCAAGAGTACACAGTGAAAAATTCCCTTCTCAAGTCAATAGATGACTGGATAAATATTAGTTGCTGAAGTTTCTTCCAGCATCCCTAACAGAAGTAAAAATGGTTATTCTAAGAATTGGCTCTTGGATACTTGGTTCACTGATCTCTCTGTTTATTTGTGACTATTATTTCCATTTTCTATTTTCCTGGAGGTACTAATAAATATAAAAAGTTATTAAATATATAACAGAAGCAGGGAACACAATCCAAAAACATGATCAGAAGGCCTTGGATAATGAGAGAACTACTGTCAAACTGTAGAAAAGTACTTTGAACACACGTATCCATGTGAGAGAAAACGGAGTACTATAAACACCTTGGTATCTAATGAGAATTTATAAAGGCACTTCAAAAAAGGTTGGCCCAACCTCAAAGAATGAAATGATTACTCTGAATATAAATTCAATAAACATCTTGAAAGCAAAGAGCAAACAAAAGTATGTATAATATAATCTCATTTTAATATAGTGACAAAAATTGCTGCATATGTATGTGAGTATAAAACTATGTTAATTTACGTGTGTTTAAAATTTCCAAAGAAGGAGGTGGAAAGATGCTGTGTCATTCTCTGGCAATTGCAATAGAACAAACTGACATAAACTTTGTGTATTAAAACAACAGAAAGTAGTTGAATTCACAGACACAGGAAGTAGGATGGTAGTTCCCAGGGTATAGAAACAGAGGGAAATAAAGAGTTGTTTAATGGGTTATGGTGAGAGCATTTTCTAGATTGCAGAACCCTCAAGGTATCCTCAGACATCAGTGTCAAGAGAGCTGTCCGAGCTTTCTTTTATGAAGGCACTAATCCTAATCCTGAAGAGTCCACCCTCATGACATAATTACCTCCAAAGGCCTCACCCTTCAACACCATCACTTGGGGGGCTAGCATTTGTACATGTGAATTTTGGGAAGAAGCACACATTCTGCCTATTGTGCTCTCTTATGAGGCCTGAGTATGGTTAGGGCACATGTGGGTAATCCAGGATAATATTCCTGTGTCAATGTCCTTGGTTTAATTACATTTGCAAAGATCCCTTTTTCTGTGTAACATTTTCCTGCAACACAACGTGTTCCAGGAATTAGAAACCTGAAATCTCTGGATGCCATTTTTCAGTGTACCACAGACAGGTATTATACCATTAACATGGAGAGGGGTGGTGTGGCAGCCAGCCAGCAGATGGGTCCCAGTGATTCATCTCCCCCTATTTATTCTTTTATGTAGTCGACTTTCACCACAAATGAGTCCTGGCTGTGTAACTAACACACTAGGGCAGAAGTTGACAGTGTGTGCTTTCCAGGCTGTCATGCAGGATGCTGTGGTTTCTTCCTTGGGACTCTAAGGGGAATTAGCCATGATCTGAGGACACTTAGGCAGCCCTACAGAGAAGCACCAAGCACTCTCACTAATAACCAGCACCATTTGCTAGCCGGATAATTGTGGCTCCTTGGAAGTGGATTTTTGAGTCCCAGGAAGCCTTTAGATAATCACTGATTCAGAACTGCCCAAGTCTCTCCTGTTCTACAAAACTGTGAAAATGATGTTTATTGTTATTTTAAACTGTAGAGTTGGGAGGATAATTTGTAATAGAGTGAAGTGGGAGAAAAAGAAACTAGCCCCTTCCCTATCAAAAACCAAAAAGTAAACAAAAGCCAACACACACACACACACACACACACACACACACAAAACACCTCTATATTGGAAAAACCCTCATCCTACACATGAAGTTAAGTTTTAAAATATATATGTATATATATTTAATTTTTTCACAGAATATAATTGGGGCTTATAATTTATGATAATAATTTCTGAGAGTAAGAGACGGATTGGAATGGCACACAGCACTCCACATTGCTGGAAGCAGAGAGAGTCTGTGGTTTTGTTGTAGTCACCCTGCCTTTCCTTATACTGAGAAGTATAATTAACATCTGTTGTTATTCCTTACCAGTATTCATTCTCCTTTCTTCTAGAAAGAGTGGTTCACTTTTCCTCTAGGGAACTATCCTGAATGGACAGCATAAGAAATAAGAGAAAGTATAAGAGCTAGATTTGAGGTAGAATTGGTTGAAAGAAATGGTGAATCCAGTGAATGCTTTTCTTATGACGTCAACAAACCCATGTGAACCCGATGTTTAAAGGAGTACCTAGGTAGGCAGGAGGTCAAGGAGCTGAGTTCAAGTCAGCAAGAGGCACACACTGTTGCAGGATGAACAAGTTTGGTTCCAGCTTCACAGCTAGAAACCAGCCTGACCTTCAATAGAACTAAAGGTGCACCTTGCTGGGATTATCCATTATCCTGCCATAAATCTATGGCTAGTTTACTGGGATTAATCAACACAGATCTGGGCTCTGTCTGCCCACTTGGTGTACCTGTGATGGCAGAGACATACCCTGTACATTTTTTTGCTTCTTTTCTTCTTCTGCTTTTGTTTTTTTTTTTTTTTTTTTTTTTTTTTTTTTTTTGTACCGGGGATTGAACTCACAGCCTTGCGCTTGTCAGGCAGGCGCTTACTCTGTTGAGCTAAATCCCCAGCCCCTATTCTTCTTCTTTTTTTTTTTAATTGTTCTTTTTTTCTATGAGAACTGTTTCTATTTATCTTGTTGCTTTATTCTATTCTTGTTTTTATTTCTTCCTTCTTTTTCACTACTGTCTTCTTTACCTGTTTCCCAAAGATTGTGTGATCTTCCTTTGTCTTCCAGTCTTATTTCTAATTTCTTTCTCTTCTTCTATTTTTTTCCCCTCTAATCTCTTTTAGGTTTTTTCCCCTGAGGATGAAATTGCCGTATTGAGGGCTTATTTGCTACATACAATTTTCTGGTTCATTTTAGATTTTTTTGTATAACCACAAATCTAGCTCATATAGTTATTTTGTTTGTTTGCTTTGTTTTGTTTTGTTTTTGGTACCAGGGATCAAACTCAGGACCTTGTGCTTGCCAGATAAGTACTTATACTGCTGAACTGAATCCCAAGTCCCTAGTTCATAAGGTCAGAGGCAGCAAATTAATAGTTACCTCAGTTTGTCATTTTCTGGACTGTATTTGAGGCTATTTTATGGCTGATTATACCACTTTATTCAATGTGACATAATTGTTCCAATCAATTGCTCTTCTTGATATGCCAAGACTGAGATTTCCTAAGGGTCATAAGCAATACTATAGGCCAGTACAAAAAAGCAGGAGCTGGGCCAAATAGGTAACAACTTCTCATCCCCAACAAACTGAAGAGGCAGGATCTTACAACAGATTCAAAACCCAAAAACCAGTTATACCTGCCATGAGCAATTTACAAGTATCTAGGAATTGAACTAAAAAAAATTAAATTAAAAAAGTAGAAAATGAGAAGACAAACAAGATTCCACACCAGACTTCCAGCTCACCAAAGGCAATCCCAGGGGCAGTGAGGTGGAACAGTTCAAAAGCAACCCATCTGGACTCTCTGAAGTGGTAACAGTAGAGGTAACAAAGCAGATGATTGGGGCTATACAAAAAATCAAATCAGAAATGATCTCCCAGATAACTAATGTATTGGGTGGTATACTATGTACCCCCAAGTCCTCATATAATTTTGATGGGGCTGAGTCTGGTGCTTGTTATTGGTTTGTTATTGTCTGGTGTGGGGATTGGCAATGTGAGTGCTGCACCCACCCAGGGGTGGAGCTGACATACAGTGTAAATGAGGCAGGTCTTCCTCTTGCTCGCTTCCACCCTCTCCGCCTCTCTTTCTCTTGCCAGGGTGACTTGCGGCTTGCAGCTACCATGAACGGCAGCCCCACCATGCCATGCTGCCTTGGAGTCAACTAAGTATGGACTGAGACTCCCAAGAAACTATAAGAAACGAACCTTTCCTTACCTAATTTTTGGCATCAGGTATTTTGTCTCAGCAGATACAAATTAAAAAAAAAAAAAAACAGCTTAGAAAAATAATGGAAATCATGAATGCCCAGCATAGAAAAGAAAAGGAATCCATGAAACAGATTCAAACAGATATCCAGGAGATTAAAAATTTCACTAAAAGTAGATTCAGCAGAATGAGCCAATGAGACAGAATCTCAGATATAGAAGACAGTATTGAGGTTAGCAAGCATGAAAAGAAAGGTTTCTTATAAAAAAAAACCAAGGGACCAACCAGAAGACAACTAGCCAGGCTTCCTGGTGAGTGGTGCGAATGGTGTGGACTCCAGGAAGAGAAAGATCTGTGCCTCCTGTGAATCTACCAGCACGTGAGCTGAGAATCAACCCCCTCGTGTCACCCCTGTCTCCCTGGTAAGCAACCTGCCGGTTCAGAGGACAGGCTAAGTTGATAGCAACTAAGGTACATAAAGCAACTAAATGCTTGTATTGTTTGGTTGATTTTGCAGGCTTGTGGCCAGCAGTCTGAGCTTCTCTTGGGAGAATGACAGTATGCAATGTATCAAATATGGGGGATTCCCTTCTATCTTGTCTTTGAGGCCCAATATTGTTCTCACTGCTTTGCTTTATTCTAATTAATTGTTTTGCTTTATTCAATATTCTGTTTTGATTTGTTTTATTCTGTTTTGTTTTTGGTTTGATTTTACTATACCTGGTGGAATGGTCAACTATTGTGAAGATAACAAGATATACAATAGTAGCTATTGTTTTCCTAGAATCCTGCTTTGAAGTTCTGTACCAGTTCTACCACCTTGTTTTGATTGACTTTGTTCTGTTATGTTTTATTGGATTTTACTATCTTTAAAATAAAATTTAAAAAAAAGGGACCATTAAGAGTCAACCCAACAGCTGTTAGATGATGCAAAGAAGAATAAAATAAGATTGATTGGAGTTAATGAAAAAACAGTAGATAGAGCAAACTACTTAGAAAACTTGTTTGTAAAAGTAATAGCAGAAAATTTCCTAAAATCAAATTAGCCATGATTAAAAAAAACTATACCAAGACATATAATAGTCAAGATTCCAGAAATTCAACACAAGAATAGAATACTAAAAGCTGTTAGAGGGGGAGGGATTGAAGGGAGGTAGGGGAGCGGGGGAAAAGACAAGTTATGTCATGTACAGGTATAAATTCTGTATGATGAATGTGATCTTTATGTATATCTAAAACGTACCAATAAAATCAAATTTTAAAAAATACTGTTAGAGAAAAGATACAAATCACACATAAAGAAAAACTTATCAGAATCACAGTAGATTTCTCAATACAAACCCTCAAATCAAGGACAGAGTGAAGTATTTCAAGTCCTTATAGAAAATAACCTCCAAACCAGATTGATAAACCCAGAAAAACTATTTTTCAAAATTGATGGAGAAATAAGATACTTACCTGACAAAGAACACCTAAAGAAATTCAAGACCAACAAACCAGCACTCCAAAATGTTCTAGAAAGGGATAATCAGGACTACAACTCAATGAACGCCAACAGAATGAATCCACCAGGCAAGGCAAGTAATTAAATGGAGGGGAGTGGATAAACAACAGGAAAATTACATGACAAAGATGAGTGAATGCATATCAGTTATAACCATCAATGTAAATGGTCTCAATTCAGCAATCAAAAGAAATAGACTGGCAGAATAAATGAAGAAGCAAGATCCAACAATATGCTGCATACAAGAAACATATTTAATTCAAAAAGAAATTCATAGGGCTGGGGATATAGCTCAGTAGCACAAGCACCTGCCTGGCAAACTTGAGGTCATAAGTTCGATCCCTGTTTCCAAAAAAGGAAAAAAGAAAAGAAAAGAAATTCATACACTAAAAGTCAAAGGATGGAAAGCAATACTCCATGCAATAGGAACCAGGGGAGGGGGAGAAGCAAAGTAGCTTTTCTATTTGAAGACAAATTGAATTTCAAGCCAAGACTGATTAAGATGGACAAAGAAGATCACTACATCCTTGTAAAGGGAACAATCCAAGAAGAAGAAATAACCATCATAAATATATATGCACCAAATACCAGTGCACCCAACTATATAAAACAAATATGAATAGACACAAAAAATTAAGTAAGCACTAATATAATTGTATTATGGGGGACCTCAACGTCCACTATCACAAGTAGACAGATAAACTAGACAAAAAAAATCAATGAAGAAAGTATCAGAACTGAACTGAACCTGTGAACAAATGTATATAGTAGATGTCTACAGTATTCTTCCCTGCAACATCAGAATTCACATTCTTCTCAGCTGTACATGGGATGCTCTCAAAAATACACTACATATTAGCTCATAGAATATACTTAGTAAATGCAAAGGAATTGAAATTACCCCATGCATATTATCAGAACATAATGCCATGACATTGGAAATCAGTGACAAAAGAAACCACAAAAACTTCATAAACTCATGGAAATTATGTAACACCCTCCTGAACAATCAATAGTCACAGATAAAATTAAAAAACAAATTTGACAATTTCTATAATTAAATGATAATGCTAATACAACACAGTAGAAGTTATGGGATACAATGAAAGCAGTTCTATGAGGGAAATTTATAGTGGTGAATTCTTACATCAGAAAAAACAGTAAATAAACAACCTAATTTTGAACCTTAACCTTCTAGAAAAAGAAGAGCAAGTCAAGCCCAAATTCATATGATGGAGGAGATTATAAAGATCAGAGCAGAAATTATAAAGATCGGGGCAAAAATTAATGCAATGGAGACTAAGAAAACAATATAAAGAAGCAATGAGTGGAAGAGTTGGTTCTTTGAAAGAATAAATAAAATTTATCAACCCTTAGCCAACCTTACGAAAAAAAGGAAAGAAAAGTATCAAATACATGCAGTTTGGAAAGAAAGGGATAAATTAACCAATCCTGTAGAAATTCAGAAGAACATCAATTCCTATTTTGAGAGCCTGTATTCTAGTAAGATGGAAAACATAGAAGATATGGACAGATTTCTATTTACATATGAATTACCAAAGCTGAATCAAAAAGGCATAAAAATTCCAAATACTAGTATCTGTCAATGAAATTGAAGATATAATTAAAAACCCAC
This sequence comes from Dasyprocta punctata, assembly GCA_004363535.1. NCBI lineage: Eukaryota > Metazoa > Chordata > Mammalia > Rodentia > Dasyproctidae > Dasyprocta > Dasyprocta punctata. The sequence goes on from RJWM01014458.1 coordinate 18,397, forward strand.
CAACAAAGAAAAGCCCAGGTTCTTAGGGATTCACTGCTGAATTCCATAAGAAATTTAGAGAAGACCAACTACCGCTACTTCTCAAACTCTTTAATGAAATTGAAAGGGAATCAATACTCTTAAATTCATTCCTGGAAGCACGTATTATCCTGATATCTAAGCCCAAGAAGGATCCAACCAAAAAACAGAACTACACACCAATCTCCATAATGAACATAGATGCAAAAATCCTCAATAGCATACTGGCAAACAGAATGCAGCAAATCATCAAGAAGTCTTTACATAATGACCAAGTAGGATTCATTCCAGGGATGCAAGGATAGTTCAACATATGCAAGTCAATAAATATAATGCATCATAGTAACAAAACCAAGGACAAAAACCGTATAATCATCTCAATAGATGCAGAGAAAGCATTTGACAAAGTCCAACACCTATTCATGATAAAAAAAAAACCCTACAGAAAATTGGAATACATGGTATTTGTCTCAATGTGATAAAAGCCATCTATGACAAACCAACAGCCAAAATCATACTAAATAGACAAAAACTGAAAGCTTTCACTCTAAAATCAGAAACAAAACAAGGATGTGCACTATCTCCACTCTTATTCAATATAGATCTGGGAACATTAGCTAGAGCAATTAGAAAAGAGAAATAAATAAAAGGAATAAAGATAGGAAAGAAATATGTTAAATCGTCATTAGTTGTGGATGACATGATACTCTACTTAGAAAACCCCAAGAATTTCACCAAAAGACTTCTAGATTTAATAAGCAAATTCAGTAGCATGGCTGAATACAAAGTCAACACTCAAAAAACAATAGCATTCCTGTACACAAATAATAAACTCACTGAAAGAGAAGTTAGGGAAACAACACCTTTCACAATAGCATCCAAAAAAGTGAAATACCTAGGAATCAATCTAACAAAGGGAGTGAGAGACCTCTACCTTGAAAACTCTGAAAAGAGAATATCAGAGAATGGAAAGATATCCCTTGTTCTTGGGTAGGAAGAGCCAATATACTGACAATGGCCATACTTCCAAATTGTTCCACAGATTTAATGCAATTCTGGTCAAAATTCCAACAGCATATCTCACATAATTAGAGAAAACAATCCTATAATTCATTTGGAACTAAAAGAGACCTATAACAGTAAAAGCAATTCTGGGCAACAAAAGCAAGGTAGGGATATCACAATTCCTGACTTGAAATTACTACAAAACTGCTGTGGTACTGGCAAAAAAACAGGCCAGAGGATCAACGAAACAGATTAGAAGATGCAGAAACAACTCTAGACATACTCAGCCACCTTACGTTTGACAAAGGAACCAAATATGTTCAGTGGAAGAAAGCCTTTTTAGTGGTGCTTGAAACCTGGCTTCCCACATGCTGAAGATTAAAACTAGCCCCATATCTTTCATCATGCACTAAACTAAAATCAAAATGGATCAAAGAACTAAGTATTAAAACAGAAACACTAAATCTACTGGAAGATAGAATAGGTAGAACTCTTCAAGACATTGGTGTAGGGAAATACTTCATGAACAAACCTGATTGCATAGAAAATATCACAAAGAATCAACAACTGGGATTTCATTTTATTAAAAAGCTCTTGCATAGGGCCAGGAGTTTGGCTTAGTTACTTAAGCACCTGTCTGACAGGCACGAGGTTGTGAGTTCAATCCCCAGTGCCGCAAAAAAAAAAAAAAAAAAAAAAAAAAAAAAAAAAAAAAAAAAAAAAAAAAAAAAAAAAAAAAAAAAAAAAAAAAGCTCTTGCATAGCAAAAGAACCGCCAACAGAGTGAAGAGACAACCCACAGTGTGGGAAATTTTTTTTGCCAGCTGTTCCTCAAACAAAGGACGAATACCTAGAATATATTAAAAATCAACAAAACTGAAACTCTCCCAGTTAAAAAATCCTATTCAAAAATGGGCATATGAAAGAAATAGATACTTCTCAGATGAAGTAGTAGAAATGGCAAATAAATATATGAAAAAATGTCCAACATTTGAGAGATGCAAACTGAAACAATGCTGAGATTCCATCTCATCCCAGAAAGAATGGTTATTATCAAGAAATCAACCAATAACAAATGCTGGTTGGAAAAAGTCGCCTTTATTCACTCTCAGTGGGAGGGTAGACTGATGCAAACACTGTGGAAATCAATATGGAGGTTCCTTGAAAAACTAAAACTAGAGGTTCCATTCGATCCAGGTATTTCCCTTCTTGGTATCTTCCCAAAAGAATTAAAATCATCATACCACAGCCATATATGCACACCCATATTTATAGTGGCAGTTTATAACAGTCAAATCTTGGAAACAGCCCAAATGCCCATAGTCAATGAATGGATAAAGAAGATGTGGATTTTTTATACAGTGGAGTACTACTCAGCCATAAAGAAAGATAAACCTGAAACATATCTATCTAAATGAATGCATCTTGAGATCATACTTTCATGTGAAATAAATCAGACACATGTCTAAATACTGCACTGTTTCTCTGATATGAGAAACTAAAAGTTTAAATAAAGGCTGAAAAAAAATAAAGACTGAAATGTGTAATAGATATTAGAAATGGCAAGAAAATGTTCACTTAAGAAGGGGAACAAGCAATGGGGGAGGGGAAAGGAAGAAAGGGACAAGAGAAAAAGAATAGAAGGAAAAATGGAAGCAAAGTTTTTGTAAATAAGGTGAGGAAGAGCAGTTGAAGGGAGGGTAGGGAAATGGGAAGAAAAGAAGCAAAGTGTATCATGCACAAGATATATCACACCCATGATGAATGTTATCATTATGCATATCTAAGATGTACCAATAAAAAAAGAAAGAATTCCAGCTTTTTTAAAAACATAATTTGACAATCCTAAAATTTGTGTGGAAATGTAAGGGACCCAGAGAACCAAAACTATCTGGAACAAATAGTGAGGGAAGATTCACAGATCTTAATTTCAAAACATACCATAAAGCTACAGTCACCAGAATGATGTGATACTTGGCATAATAATAGTAGTAATAGTAATAATAACAGTAATATAATAATAATATCTAGGTGGAATACACATTCAGAAATCCTCATATTTACAGTCAATTGATTTTCACCAAGAGTTCTAAGACAATTCAACGAGGAAAAAAATCATCTTTTTAACAAATTGTTCTGGGATGACATATATCCATATGCCAAAGAATGTATTTATTGGATTGCTATCTCACACTGTATACAAATTAACTTAAAATGAATCACAGATCAAAATGTTAGTGCTAGATATAACCCCCAAAACATAAGCAACAAAAGCAAACAGAAATTAGACATCTTCAAAATCAAAAACTTCTGTGCTTCAGAGGGCATCATGAAGCATATGAGAAGGCTGGCATTGTGGCACATGCTTGTAATCCCAGGACTCTAGGAGACTGAGGTAGCAGGATCACAGGTTCCAGTCCAGCTTGGGCAATTTAGCAAGACCATGTCTCAAAATGAAAAAAAGAAAAGAACAAATGAAAGAAAGAAAGAAAGGAAAAAAAGAGTGAGCAAGCTGAGGATGTAGCTCAATGTAAAGGCCCTGGGCTTATCCCCAGGAACACCAAAAAATATTATAATAATATTAATAATAGTAACAATAATAATAGAAGCAACTCACAGATTGGGAGAAAAGATTTGCAAATAATATGTCTGATGAGGTTGTCATGTGGAGAATATATTTAAAAATCTTATAAAGAGTAAAAAGAAAAACAACTCACTTTAAAAATGGGCAGGGGGGAATCTGGGGATATAACTCAGTGTTACAGTGCCTACCTGGTGAGCACAAGGTTCTGAGTTCAATTCCTGGTACAAAAAAATAAAATAGGCAGGGGTTGAGGTGTATCTCAGTGGTAGAGCATCAACACAATAAAAACAGGGCCCTGGTTCAACCCTTTGCACCAAAGGCGGGAGGAGAGTGTAGAGGCAGCAAAGGATCTTCATAAACATTTTTCCAAAGAAGATATACAAATGATCATTAAGTATACTAAACATACTTAGCATCATTAGTCCCTGAAATTTAAAAAAAAACCCACAATGAGACATTTTCATACCTACCGACATGTCTATAAGGGAGGATATAACAAGAGTTAGCAAAGATGTGGGGATACTGGAACTCTCATAACTGTCAGTGAGAATATAAAATGGTACAGTTGCTTTGAAAAACAGTCTAGCAGTTTCTTAAAAATTTAAGCATGGTGGTGCATGCCTATAATCTCAACACTCTGGAGGCCAAGGCAAGAGGATCACTAAGCGTTTGAGGCCAACTTGAACTTCATAGGGAGATCTTGTCTCAAAAATCAACAACAATGAAAAATCCCAAATAAAACAAAACAGAAAGACAAACAAACAAAAAAACCCCTTAAACATAAAATTACTCTGACCCGGACTTTCTACCCCTTAGAATATATTCAAGAGAATTGAAAACATGCCCACAAAAAACCTTATACATGGACATTGATAATTTATTATTATTGTCACTATTATTATTATTATTATTTTGCAACACTGAAGATTGAACTCAGGGCCTTGACACTGAATTACATCCCTGACTATTTTGTTTGCTTGTTTATTTTCAATTTTTTATTTTGAAACAGGGTCTCATGAAGTTTCTAGGCTGGTCCTGAGTTTGCAATTCTCTTGCCTTAACCTCCTAAAATGGTGGGATTACAGAATATGTTATTATTTATAATACATAAAAAGTGGAAATTATCCAAATATCTAGTGATTGATAAATGGATACACATGTATTTTTCAGTTCTTTAATGTTTTTCTTTTTTCTTTTCATTTTTTGAGACTGGGTTTCGCTATGTGGTTCAGTCTGTATTTGAACTCACTATGTAGCTCAGGTTGGCCTTGAACACATGGCGATCTTCCTGCCTCAGCCTCCTCAGTGCTGGAATTATAGACATGTACTATCACACCCAGTTTTTTAATTTCTGGAACAATCTTTCTTTAACTCAAAGTTAGAATCAGACATTTCTCTAGGAGGCTTAATTTCTTTTACCACTGGTGAATAAAATTTAAAAGACAAGATCCAGACATTACTTGTACTCAGTGTCACTGGGCTATAATTGCTTCTGGGCACTACTAATGGACAATGCTAGATTTTCTTATATTAGAGTAAACAAAAAATTATCCTACAGCAGGGCTCGGTGGCACACACCTGCAGTCCTTGGATTTGGGAGGCTGAGGGAAGAGGATTCCTGCAAGTTCTAAATCAGCCTGAGCTACATAGTGAGTTCAAGGCCAGTCTGAACCACATAGCAAGACCCTGTCTCAAAAACCAAAACAAAAGATAGTATTCCAATTTTTAAATTTATACAACACCTACTATCACTCCCTTAGTAATCTGTGAATACGTATGAATTTTCCTTGGTAGAGTTCTGCATACTAGAACCCCAAGGAAGCAAACTGGTGAAACATAGTGAGAATGAGGAATGAGTCTTTATTATTATAAATCATTAACATTGAGAGTCATTCGTTACTACCACATAATCTGACCTGTTCTACTATAGCACAAAGCCTGGGCTGGGTACAAATTTTAATGTAAGTGGTCATTTTAATGTAAATGGCAAGAAATAGTAGGAAATTAAAATCTTGTTTGTTTTTTGCCTTTGTATAAATCAGTAAGGCATCAAAAGAGCAGAAAACCATCAGAAATTTCGAACTGGTCAAATTTCTGAAAAGACATCTGGTACTTACTTCTGAGAAAATGAAAGGTGGTCTCTATATAACAAAGACTAAAAATCCCAGGAGAAACTGGGTAACAAGGGCCATGTTTTCCACATAAAATCACTTCATGAGAATATGAGGACTCCATGTCACTGTACAGATTTATGAAGAAAACAGAATTCTTAATAGAGCCTTGGGCATCTGCTCCTATCATGGAGGGAAAGCACTTCCAAAAGCAAGTAGACAACATTTGCCTAGAACCTGCTATTATTACACTCTGTGCATATGGTAGCTAAAAACTCATTAGTTTTATAATTCTGGCTGAAGTTGGCAAGCCACCTCCAGAAATATTTCATACAAGCAAAGTGACAGATGGCAGTTTCCTTTGTTATAGGATGAGCGGGTTAGGGGAGTGGTCATGCACACAAAAATCATCCAAATAGTGTGAAACTACTCTTATGTAAAATAATTTATTTGCAGCTTCTGATAAGTTAATCTTCATGTAATTGGCCTACTTTCTGTCACACAAGAATACATTATTGGTCAGACTTACATAATTTCTTTCAAATAGGATTTGAGAATAAATTTCAGTGGCCATGATGGGGGAGACATGATCATCCCTCAGTATCCTTGAGGAATTGGTTCTGGGACCTCCAACTTCCACCAGATAGGCAGATGCTCAAGTGTTTTATATAAAATACAGTATTTGCATATTACACATGCACATCCTCCCGTAGGTTTTCAATCATATCTCAATTACTTATAATACCTAATTCAATGCAAATGTTTAGAGAATAATGACAAGGAAAAAAGTCTATATGTGATCAGTATAGATGAAACCATGTAAGCTTAACTACATAATATACAAATGAAAACTCGAGGCCTACAACATTCAAATGACAAGGGCTGGGGAGAGTCCAAAAACCTGTGAAATGGCGAGAGGTTGCAGCAGGGTGTGGCTGTACATGAGTTCATCTACATGGATTCAGTGTGTGCTTGTCCATCATCTAGCAAATTCAAATTTTACATTTTAGAAGTTTCTAGAATTTTTTCCAAATAGTTTCTTTTCATAGTTGGTTGAGTCCTTGAAAGCAGAACCTGCAGATATAGAGGCCTGATTGTATATAATCAGTTCATACTAGGAAGAAACCCAGGGAAGTTATTTTGCTTTAACTTGTCCCCCACAGTTGCAGTTCTTTCTGTAGAGATTGCTTTTTTTGTTTGTATGCCATTCTGACACAACATCCTCATCTTTTCTGTTGGTAAAAATGTGTGAATCATATGTCAAGAGTCCCTGACAACCCAGTCCTAGGCTCTGGTGATAATTCAGTCTGGATAATCAGACTACCATGTCTCCTGTCCTTGTGATTGGTTCAGAGATAGGCACCTGACCCAATCTGGGCCAATGAAAAGTTTTCTCTAATTTTTCACTGAAAAACTATTAAAAAGAGATGCTTTCTTTCAAATGGATAGAATATTAGCGCGAAGTTCCCTTTGGAATCTATGTAGCTATAAAGTGGAAATCAGGACCAAGAGATAATGGCTTTGACATTTGTGTACCTGGATCCAAGTAATTCTGAATGTGCCACACCCTTGGGCATTTTCATTTTCACTTACGTAAGTCAGTAAATTTCCTTCTTTTTTTTTTTTAAGCAGTTGGATTTCTTTCACTTGCAACCGTAACAGTTCTGATTAATGTACTCACTATTTTAGAACAGTGAAACAGCTAGAAAAATATTACAGCCCTCCCTGGCCACATCTCTATGACTTAGTCATTGAACCAGAAACATAGCACAATTTAAATCTCTTCCAAATATAGTACATTTTCCCAAAGAATCCTGAAGCATTCACAAACTTCAGAGAATAATATCCTGGAGTACATTAGATACCTTGGAAGAACACTGTTCTTAGTTAAAAATAACATTGACCTTTTCCCAAGAATAGGCTATCCACCAGCTACTATACAAGGCATTTTATAGACATTAATATTCACAATTCTTTCACTAAATTGATATTATTATGCCCACTGTACAGATAGGGGAGTTAAGGCTCAGAGATGTTAATTCTCCTGAGATGACTTAGCTCACACGTGACTGCTTCAGCATTTAAACTCATGCCTATCTGGCCCTGAAGTCTGTGTTGTTCTAAACCACATTGTCTCTTTTGTTAGCATTTATTCTCAGATGATGGCTCTTAGGATCTATGAAAGCAGCATTTTGTACCCTGGAGATATATTTTATTAAGTTAGTGGTTAACCTTGTAATAAAATTATTCTCTGTTGCTTGCAGAATGCTAGACCTTTCTGTCACTGTCTGCCTACTGAGGTCCCAGCTGCATGGACCAGAAATGGATGTGTGATCTGCTCCAGATGATTACATTCATTCACGTGGGAATTTCCACTAAGCGGTGGGCCCTTGAGCTGAAAGGACACACCCCTCTACTTTAAGAAGAAATATGGTCTTATACATTTCCTTTTCCCAATAATTTACTTATCTTTCACATGTTCTTTTCCAGGATCTCCCTAGTGTGGCTTCCCATTGAATTAGCTGAGACTCTCAGGGGCTTGACCCCATCAAACCTCAAGAAAGGTGTGGGGGCACAGGCCTGTAATTGCAGAACTCAGGAGTGGGAGGCAGGAGGGTCACAAATTCCAGGCTAGCTTGGGCTACAAAGTAAGACCTTGTCATGAACAAACAAACTCCAAAACAAAAACCAAACAAATCCCAAAACAATACAATAATAACAAAATACACACACAAACCACCAACCTAGCTGCATTAGTCTGACCCTTGCCACTGAGCACTGCGTTTCAACGCCAGTCTTGCACAGCCTGGTGGAGGCTCGCTTGCCTCCTCCGGCCTGCTGTGTAACGCTTCGTATCCAAAATCTGACCTTTCTTGACTTGCATTCATTTCATGAACACAATCTCAGGAGAACTGAGTCTCACAGAGAATCTAACTGTCAGAAATTTAACATAGCTCAGGTTGCCAGTTTAAACGCACCCTTCCCTCCTGGTGCCATCTCTATCAGCAACTGTGGTGCCCTGCCATGCTATTCTAGGCCAAGAAGCATGAAGAATTCAGCAAGGAACTTGCCTGCTTAGCAGGGGGAGACAGAGAGAGAGAGAGGGATGGAGGCAGGGAAGGAGGAGAGAGAGAGAAAGACAAAGAAAGAGAGAGGAGAGAGAGAGGGTTTTCTGGCTTTGGACAACGCTCCTGGTTTTATCATGCACAAGCCATGCTCTTGGTTCTCCCTGCTGTTCCTTGGTTTCCACCTGTGTTGGTAGAATTCTACCTCTCTTTAGGGGTTCATATTAAAGTTATATTGAAAGCAGTGGTGCAGAGCTTGTGCAGCATGGGTTCCAGCCCCAGCATTGAAAAAATAGAGCTATTTATTCCAAGAAAATGTAACTTACTATAAAAAACATAAATAAACTAGGTGTGGTGGTGCATGCCTGTAATCCCAGCACTTGGGAGGCTGAGGCAGGAGGAACATTGAGAGTTTGAGACCAGTCTAGGCTACAAAGTGAGCTCAAGGCCATCCTGAACTGCATAGTGAGAACTTGTCTCAAAAAGACAAAAAAAAAAAAAAAAGACAGAAAACATAAATAAAGGTAATAATTTCCATAACTATTAATGTGAAAAATTAATATACATTTTCAGGAGTCTACCTCTAATTCTTTTTTATTCGTTAATTGCCATGAGTTACATAAAATAACAAATAAGTGATAGAAGACTACATGCAATCATTCTTGAAAGTGTTGATTCTGGGCTTGATGTAGGGAGGTTGGACATGGTAAGGAGAACACCAAAAGCAAAGACTATAAAAACTTTTGGGTGAAATGGACAGAATTAGATAAAGAGAAAAATGGAACAGAGAACCATCTTCCTCTCCCTGTGAAGGTACACAAGGTTCTGAAGCCAAAGCAGCCTGGAGATTCCAAGGAGTATTTTTTGTTTTTTGTTTTCTGTTTTTTTTGTTTTGTTTTGTTTTTTGGTACCAGGCATCAAACTCATGACTTCACGTTTGCAGGCAGGCACTGTGCCACTGAGCTATATCCCTGGCCTTGCTGAAGGGGTGTTTTCTAGTAGTGTTGTTGGGATAGATATAGATATAGATATAGATATATATATAGATATAGATATAGATATAGATATAGATATAGATATAGATAATTTTCTTTTATATATATATAATTTTCTTTTATATATATATATATATATATATATATATATATATATAAAGAAAGAAAGAAAGAAAGAAAGAAAGAAAGAAAGAAAGAAAGAAAATTGCCAGTCAATTTTTTTTTAGTGGTGCATGCCTGTAATTCCAGCATCTGGGAGGCTAAGGTGGGAGGATCACCATGAGTTCATGGCTAGCCTGGGCTACATAGCAAGATCCTCTCTCAAAAAAACCTATAAATAAATAAACAAACAAATAAATAAATAGAATAATGTCTATAAGCCTCTCAGATTTTGACATATAATAACTTCTATACTATTATGTTAGGTTTTTAGGGCTTCACCAAATTACCATAAATGTAGTGGTTTAGTAGAACAGAAATTTATTCCTTCACAGTTCCAGCTGCCAGTAATGCCAATCAGGAAGTTGCCAGAGTTGATTCCTTTTGGAGGCTTAGTGTGAGAATGACCTGTTCCACATCTCTCTCAGAGCTTCTGGTGGCCGTCAGCAATTCTTGGCATTCCTGTCTATGTCTTTGCCCACTTGCTTGCTTGCTTGCTTTCTCTCTCTCTTTTTCTTTTCTTTCTTTCTTTCTTTCTTTCTTTCTTTCTTTCTTTCTTTCTTTCTTTCTTTCTCTCTTTCTCTCTTTCTCTCTTTCTTTCTCTCTCTCTTTCTCTCTTTCTTTCTTTCTTTCTTTTTCTTCTTTCCTTCCTTCCTTCCTTCCTTTCTTCATTTTCTGAGACAGGATCTCTCACAGTGATCCTCTTTCCTCAGCCTCCCTAGTGCTGGGATTACAGGCATGCACAACCACTCCTGGCTTGCCCCTTTCTTCTTAAAGGACATATAATATTGGACTATGAGCCCACCCTCGTCCAGGATAATCCCATCAAAACATCCTTAACTACACTTGCAAAGACCCTTTTTCCAAACAGAAATCCATGGACTTTTGGTGGACATATGTTTTGGGGAGAGGGCACTATTCACTCCACTACTATTTACTCTAACTTTTACAAATAAAATTTCACAGATTTTAAAATTCCACCTCAGCCCCTTCTATCTACCTTCCTTCATCCCCAGACATAGCTATCCTGTGTCACTGCAATGTGTGCTTTAACCTTTATGACCTTTGTATCCACAAGGAACTCTTAGTTATTTATATACAGATGCTACCATTGTAAGATTAAAAGCTTTCTATAAATAGTATCCTGTACATTTTTCTGTTGCTTGTTTTTCTCACTGACAATTGATTTAAAAAAAATCCATGTGGATATATCTAGCTTTAGGGTATGACTATCTCACAATTTTATTCCTCAACTGCTTTATTTCTTAAAAATTTTATTAATAAATACAAATTCAAAAAGTAATATTATAGGTTTACAAAGCAAGATGATAAGAATTTGACAATGGTTGCAATATTGCATATCGCTACCTTCAAAAGGGTTGTTTAGATTAACAGATGTAGACATGCAAAATTAATGTAAACATGTCAGTATCAATTGTTCCTTTTCAATAACCAATACATTTAGAAGGATAGTCATTTTAGCCATCCTATGCATACACATATACAAGTTTATGTCTAAGGAGAAAATTTTGAAAGCGCCAGCAAAAACTAAAACTTCATCTACAAAGAAAAACAATTCCTTTTTTTAAAGATTTCAAGATCTATTTTTTTCAAGCAGAAAAAAATGAAATTCAAAAAGCAAAATTGGATCTAAATATCAAATAATAAACATTCTCATTTTCTTTTCCTCTAACTGACCCAAGTAATTTTTATATATACATAGGTTTTGTTTGAGTTGTTCACACCAGTGCAACAATACGATAGTCACATATATGTATGTGACTTATTCAGTTCACTGAGAAGCATATCCCTCAGCATTCATCCATTTGAGGGCAAAAATGCCTAGTTTGTTTTTCTTTATAGCTGAGTAGTACTCCATTATGTAGAAATACCACAATTTTTTTTTATCCATTCCTCAGCCAAGGGACATTTAGGCTGCTTTCACAATCTAGCAATTATGAATTGGGCAGCGATGAACATAGATGAACATATATCACTGTGATGAGATATTTTTAGTTCTTTTGGAAAGATACTCAAAAGGGGAATATCTGGGTCAAATGGGACCTCCAATCCTAGCTTTTTGAGGAATCTCCACACTGACTTCCACAGAGGTTGCACCAGCATGCATTCCCACCAACAATGAAGAAGGGTTCTTTTTTGCCCACAGCCCCTCCAGCATTTGTCATTAGTTGACTTCATAATACTAGCCATTCTTTCTGGGGTGAGGTGGAATCTGAGTGATACTCTCATTTGCATCTCTCGAATGGCCAGTGCTGTTGAACATTTTTTCACGTATTTATTTGCTGTTTTTACTTCTTCATCTGAGAAGTGTATGTTCATCTCAGATGCCCACTTTTGGATTGGGTCTTTAAATCTTGGAGGACTAATTTTTTTTAAGTTCTTTATATGTTTTCGATATTAATCCTTTATCTGAGGGACAGCTGGCAAACAATTTCTCCCACATTGTGGGTAGTCTCCTCACACTGTTGGTGGTTTCTCTTGCTGTGCAAAAACTTTTCAATATGATGAGATCCCATTTGTTGATTCTTTGTGTTAATTCCTGTGCAGGCTGGCTTTTATTCATAAAGTCTTTGCCTACAGCAGTGTCTTCAAGAGTCTTACCTACTTTATCTCCCAGCATATTTAATGTTTCTGTTTTAATGTTGAGATCTTTAATCCATTTAGATTTTAACTTAGTACATGGTGAGAGATATGGGTCTAATATTAATCTTCGACATGTGGAAAGCTGGTTTTTCAAACACCATTTATTAAAAAGGCTATCTTTCGTCCAATGATTGTATTTAGCACCTTTATCAAAAATAAGATAGCTTAGTGTGTCTGGAGTTGTTTCTGAATCTTCTAATCTATTCCACAGATTCTTGGGTCTGTTTTTTTTTTGCCAGTACCACACTGTTTTTATTATGATAGCTTTATAGTAATGTTTCAGGTCAGGAATTATGATGCTCCCTGTCTTGTCTTTGCTGCTGAGGATCACCCTTGCTATTCTAGGCCTCCTCTTGTCTCAAATGAATTTTAGATTTGTTTTCTCTAATTCTGTAAGATATATTATTGATAATTTGATTAGGATTGCATTAAATCTGTGTAACAGTTTTGGAAGTATGGCAATTTTAACTATATTGATTCTTCCTACCCAAGAGCATGGGATATCTCTCCATCTTCCAATATCCTCCTCAATTTCCTTTTTTTAGAGTACTATAGTTTTCAGTACAGAGGTCTTTTACATCTTTTGTTAAATTGGTTCCTAAATATTTCATTTTTTTAGATGCTATTGTAAAAGGTATTGTTTCCCTAATTTCTCTCTCAGTGCAATTGTTATTCATGTACAAAAATGCTATTGATTTTTGGGTATTGACCTTGTAACCAGCTACTTTGCTAAATCTACCTATTAAATCTAGTAGTCTCTTGATGGAGTTCTTAGGATCCTCTAGATAGAGTATCATGTCATCTGCAAATAATGCTAGCTTAACTTCTTCCTTTCCTATCTTTATTCCTTTTATTTCTTTCTCTTGTCTGATTGCTCTAGCTAAAGTTTCCAGAACTATGTTGAATAAGAGTGGAGAGAGTGGACATCCTTGTCTTGTTCCTGATTTTAAAGTGAAAGCTTTCAGTTTTTGTCCATTTAGTATGATGTTAGCTATCAGTTTGTCATAGATAGCTTTTATCAGATTAAGATAAAAACCATCTATTCCAATTTTCTGTAGAGTTTTTATCATGAATGGGTGCTGGACTTTATCAAAAGCTTTTTCTGCATCTATTGAAATAATCATATGATTTTTATCCTTGGCTCTGTTAATATGATGTATTACATTTATTGGTTTATGTATGTTGAACCGTCCCTGCATCCCTGGGATGAATCCCACTTGATCATGGTGTACCATCTTTTTGATGATCTGCTGCAGTCTATTTGCCAATATCTTATTAAGAATCACAAATTTTTAAATCCATCTTCATATTGAGAAACATTAGGCTATTTTATTATTCGTGGTATTATAAACTTCAGTGACTTCAGGATGTTATGCCACGTGCATGGGTATGGAACTTCTTGAGAGGTGGTACCTTGAAGTAGAACCGATAGCTTCTTTTCTCCATTTTTCATTCTTTGGGAGAGAATAAGGTAAGCGTAAACTATTATTTCTTGAGTTTTCTAACAGTAGGCTACAAACTGGGGTTTGGAGCTGGGGATTTAGCTCAGTGGTATAAGTACCTGTCTAGCAAGTGCAAGGTTGTGAGTTTGATCCCTGGTACCAAAAATAAATAAATAAATAAATAAACTGGGATTTACATTGTCAATGGGGGGGTGGATTTTTATTTTACTTATAATTCAATTTCTTTAATGGTTATATGATTATTGAAGTTTTTAAATGTCTTCAGTTATTTTGGTCATTTATATTTATCTGGAAAATGATTTGCTGAATGTTTATAGACTTATGGATATTCATAAAAGCATGAAATTGAACTTTTTGAAAGTCAAAATGTTGATAATTTCATAGAATTCATTATAACCATTTCTGTGGCTTTAAATTTTCTTTCTTTATCTGTTATTACAAATTTCATTCATATTTTTGTATCTGACCTCTATTTTGACGTCTAATTGTTGAGAAAGTGTAGGCAATCTGCCTTTTCTTTGTTTTTAAGATGTTTTTCCTGGTCTTTAATGTACTGTTAGTTCTTATGATACTTCTAGGTATATCTATATTTACCCTACTTGGTACTCTCACAGAGTCCAAGGCTATGTGGGTGTGGTCACCCCACATCCATCCCTTAAGGTCAATGGCCTGGTTTGGTCTTCTGTTGAGCTGTTGATAACTCTTGGATATTGTTGCTTTGGCTCTGCATTTTTGTTTCATTTACAGAATTTTTTATTTCTCCTATTTTTCTCATTATTCATTTCTTATACTTTAAAAAAGTGGCCAGGTGTGGTGGCACATGCCTGTAATCCCAGCACTCAGGAGGCTGAGGCAGGAGGATTTGTTGGGAGTTTGAGACCAGCCTGGGCTACAGTGTCTTGTTAGGCAGTTCAGGCTGGCCTTGAGCTCACCTTGTAGCCCAGGCTGGTCTTGAACTTGCAACAATCCTTCTGCTTCAGCCTCTCGAGAGCTGGGATTAGAGACATGCATCACTACTACAGGCTATTATCAAGCAATTCTTTATATTTGGAGTAGAAAGAGAGTCTTTCTTAGCTCTGCCCACAATACTGACTACTTAGAATCCTCTTTACTCTTCCATTAAATCATGAGGAAGACATGAAGATTCAACTGCTTTTCACTGAGAATCCTAGCATTGAGAACCAAGGAATAACATCCTCTTCCAGTTGAAACCCCTGGGTGATATAAGATCAGTGCAATTTAGAAATGTGACAACTTGTAGATAAAAATGTTACATAAAAGTGAGTGACACCAGTGTGAAAGGGCATGTTAGCATTGACATTTTATAGAGGAGGAACTGAGGCCCAAAATGAAGGATTTGCCCTAAATTTATAAACACAGCATGTAGCAGGATCAAGATTTTAAGCTCAGATTCTAAACCTAAAGCACATACTTTCCTTACTATGCTGCCTCTCAGACAATTGTAATATTTATAATAAAAATGGACATTTTTAAAAAGTAAAAATTAAAAATCAGACAAAATATGTTTAAGGACCAAAATGTGTAGTACAGAAAAGAACTATAAAAAGAAGATATCAATGTGGAAAGAATATATATATATATATATTTTTTTTCTATATCCCTGTTGAGAGAAACCAAATAGTTGCATGTCAGTTGAATGCATTCCTCACAGATAGAATTACCTGTCGAGCACAGCTTTGGAAGAGCTCAGCAGATGGCATTCCAAATGAGAGATGCCCACATGGGCTGTGAAGGCTATAATGCATTTCAAATGTCTATGCTTGTCTCACTGGCAAATGAGATTTCTTTGAAAAGGTGAAAAAGAAAAGAATATATTTTTTTTTCAAGGCTGTTTCCACTTGAAAAGAGAAGCGTACCTGCCTTATATGGATCAGAACTCTATCTGTATAGACAGGAGATTATGTGTGGCAGCAGATTTTGTGTGGCAATTTCTGTAGTTTGAAACTTTCCTTCTTTATCTCTTATCATGAACCCCTTTCATTCGAAATTGGATAATTCTGAGGTTAGAGGTACTCTAGTTGATTTTAGTACTCTATTATTCCCATTCTTTTTTTTTAGAACAAAAAGGGGTCTGATTTTCCAAGTTAACTTGCTATTTTCTGATATGAAACCAACGATAAGAGATCACAGATATCACATCTAATTCTTTTGGTTGTATGTAACAGAAAACCCAACTGACAGTGGTTTAGGTAGTAAGGAATTTATTTTGAACACAGGAATTCTGGAGATAGATGGTTTGCAGATTGGGTAATTTGAGGGCTCGATAGTGCCATCAAGAACTCTGGCTCAAGCTAGACGTGACGGTGTGTGCCTATAGCTCTAGCTACTCAGCACACTGAGTTGGGAGGAATGCTTTGAGTTTATGAGTTTCAGGCCAGCCAGGGGAACATAGTGAGACCTTGTCTCAAAACATAAGACAAAATAAATAAACACAAAAGAACTCCCGCTCTCTCTGTGTTTTCTTGCTCCCGTCCCCATTACATGAGGTTTGTCCCCTCATTTATCCGAAATAGTTATAAAATGGCTGCCACGTCCCTAGACTTCTTCCCCTTCTATAGCAATGTTAAACATCCAGAGAGGCAATTTGATTCCCAACTGGAGAAAAACCTTTCCCAGAAGCTACCACTCATCCTAGAAAAATTTCTTTCAAGTTTCATTTGCCAGAATTACCTCACAAACCCACTGTTAGACAATAAACAGTAATGAAAATGAAATTACCCAAATGGATTTTGTTGACAGATACTCATCCTTTGGGGTAGGGAGGGGCTCCTTCACAGATCACATGGCCACAGAGTGGGGAAACCACCCAGGGTTCTATGGATAGGCAATGTGGGAAGGGCTGGCTGTTGATGGGCAACCAGCCGTATCTGTCACTCTAAGTCCTATTGGATGGGGCAGATATTATCTTAGCCAAGGTTGAAGAAAGGGACCTACTACCATCATTTAACCATCAAAGATCTATGAGTAACATTTTTTATTTTTTAAGTCAGAAAAAACATTATTTTTCCCAGTTCACAGATCTTAAGCCTGCACCTTCAAAATATTACAGCTTTGCTATCCAAAATAGCACTACCGTTTTTTCTCGAAAATTGAATTTTTCACCATTCTAAAAAAGTGAATCTTTTGAGCACTGCTAATCTCAGTGTCTCTTCCGCTAGCCCCAAATGTAAGCACATAACTGGGAAGGGGCCTGTACCTCTCTGGCTACAGTATTGGTTGATGAATTGACCAACTCAAGTCTTGTCTTTCTCAAGACTTTTCTTTCTTTCTTTCTTTCTTTTTTTCTTTTGGGAGAGGGTCTCCTTGTGCAATTCAGGCTGGTCTCAAACTTCCAACAATCCTCCTGCCTCCTGCCTCAGCCCCCTGAGTGCTGGGATTACAGGCATGTGCCACCATACCTGGTAAGACTTTTATACCTGAAGATGAAAGAAAATAATTTTTCTTTGAAGATGCAGGTTGAGCTCCTCTCCTAAACACAGAATTATAAATCTTGCATACAAATGGGACTGTCATTCTACCTGCACAGTTGGTGTAGCGGGCCTGAGACAATGAGGTCGTACAGAGAAAGAAACAGAGGCAAGATGTGGGTGAAAGGAAGGAAGAGAGGAAAAAGGAACAGAGAAAGAAACCTAAGAATGTTTCTCTGAACTCAACACTCCTGTCCATTCTGAGGTTGACTATTTTGAACCAATGAATTCATGTAAACTAATGCTTACATTAATATAAATTAGGCTACTTGCTATATAGTTTGGATCATAAATGATCACCAAAAGCCTGTATTTTAAAAGTTTGGTCTCTAGCTTTTGGTGCTATTGGGAGATGGTGGAAACTTTAAGAGGTGGGGAGTAGTGGGGGTCTTAGGTTATTGGTGGCATGTCCTTGGGGAGGGGGGAATTGTAGGACATTTGTCTCTTCCTCTTTTTCTCTCTTTTTCACTTTCTGGCTATGAGATGAATGGATTTACTTTACCATGCACTCTCCACCATGACACACTGCCTCTCCACAGGCCCAAATCATGAACTGAAACCTCTGAAACCATGAGCCAAATAAAATGTTGATTGTCTCAGACATTTTGTTAGGGTAACAGAAAGCTGACTAATACATTACTCTTATTTGCAAAACAGTCCTGATTAAACAGTCTTTAGTAATCTAAACTATATAGGTGAAGAAGGCCAACATTCAAATTGTATACTAGAGACACTGTAGAAATTAAGGCCCAGCCACAAGCTAGAAACCACAGAACAATTTGAATAGGAAAGGTTTAATATAAAGAATATAAAGAACCACAACAAAGGATTAGAGTGATGAGAGAATGGCTAGTAAGAAGTAAAGAGAACTCTGAGTAATATAGGAATAGCAGATATTAGGAGCCCCACAAGTCCTAGGGCTAAGAGAGAGTAACTGGGTAAGAGTTCCCAGCTTCTCTAGGCTGAGAGCCAGAACTTGTTAGAGAGGGCAGGGTGTATAACTCCCAGAATGACAGAGAAATCACTGAGGGGGTCATTTAATGGTGTCAATTTTCTCTAATATCTCCCTTCCATTACTTTTTCGTTTCCTATTCAGAAAAAATCATGCTCCCTCCACTTTGATTTTTCATTTTCCACTGTCTAAAGTCTGTGTCTAACCACTTTGCTTCCTTCAGTCAGGAAGAATTCACCCTAGCAACCAAGCTACTAATTCACTCAATTAACTTTCTCCTTTGTCACTTCTCAATTAGCTTAAGTAATTCTTCACTAAACCCTGCAGTTTAACAATCTGCTCTGGCCAATCTAAATCTTTAGAGTTGTTTGTATGGTTCTGTTTTTGTTTTTGTTTTTTGGCTTTTTTGAGGTAAGTTCTCACTATGTAGTTTAGGTGGACCTTGAACTCCCTATGAGCCCAGGCTAGCCTCAGACTCGTGGGACTCCTCCTGCATCAGCCTCCTGAGTGTTAGGCTTAGAGGCAGGTACCACCATGCCTGACACTGTTGGGTTCTTTTTAAATCAAGACATTTTACTTAACAGAATAGAATAATTTCAAAATAAGTTATACCACGATCAAAGTATAGATCTAAGTAGTTCATACACCTCAATTGATTTATATTTTCAATAATGGTATTTTTTTCTCTTTTTAAATTAGTTTTGCCAGGTGTGATGAGGCATGCCTGTAATCTTAGCACTCAGGATGCAGGAGGATTGCCATGAGGCAGGAGGCAGGAGGACTGTGATGAATTTGAGGCCATCCTGGGCTACATAGTGAGTTCAAGGTCAGCCTGAAATGTATAGTGAGAACCTGTCTCAAAAAAAATTAAATTTTATTGGAACACTTTAGATATACATAATGATCACATTCATCATAGGGAATTTGTACCTGTAATGATATATCTTGATTCTTTTTTCCTCAGTCCCCTCCTTTCCCTTTAGCCTTACTTCCTCGCCTTATTTACAAAAGCTTTGTTTCCATTTTTTCAATTTCCTTTTTTCCGTCTTTCCTTTTCAAAAATGGTGTTATTAGGCAAAATACTGTAAGATGAATCTGACTTCCCCTTTTGAAGCTGTAGGAAGGAGATGAAATTTCCACATGGGCCTGACGCCCATGACTTAATGAATACGAGGAACTCATTAAAAAGAAACAAGTGAGAAACTGAAAGGAAACCTCAGAATCATTCAGAGATTCCAGTTCTCTTATCTTATAAATATAGAAAAGTAACTTCATACTCTGTAGTCAATAAATCATATACGTACTGTTAAATAGTGTGTAGTTTTCTAAAAAAAAAAAACCACCCGTATAATCCAAAAAACAATCCATCATACACAACTTCAACTTACATGAAAACAACATATGAACACTCTATAGAAAGACTCTTTTAATATTCTTCATAATTTGTCCTCTATTTTTATTGCAGCAAAGGCAAAATGGAAGGATCATGACAAAGAACTTCAGGCCAAGGAACTGAAAATAATTTCTCCTGGAAATATTGCCAAAGCAAAGTTCTTTAGAAAGTAATTTTGGGGTAAACTTGGGAGGTAGTTTTTAAGTACATGATTCACAAAAGTAACTTCTCAGCTGTATAAATCAAATTAATGACTTTGGATTGTGGGATAATAAAAATATATATTTGGCCTGGGCATGGTGGCACACACTCATAATCCCACCTACTAGAAGGGAGACTGAGGCAGGAGGATCACAAGCTCAAGGTCATTCAGCAAGGGCCACTCAGCAAGACCCTGTATTGAAATAAAAATAAAAAGGGCCAGGAATGCAACCAGGAATCCTTGGACTCAATCCCCAGCACCATATACAAACACATACACACACACACACACATATGCACACACTCGCACACCTGTGCACACAGTATTTGGTGTTTGCCCCAAGTTTCTGGCATAGAGCTCCTAAGCTCTTAGAATTTCCTGTATGATTGGAGAATCTTTTATTATTCATATTGAAATCCCCATCCTTTTTGAGACAGGGTCTTGCTATGAAAGCCAGACTGACCTTGAACTCACTATGTAGTCCAGTCTGGCCTTGAACTCACAGTAATCTTCCTGCCTCTGCCCCCCATTGCCAGGATCACAGGCATGTACCACACCTGACTCATATGGAAGTCCATCTGAGCATCCCAGAGCTTATGCAAATGAGCAACTGGGTGCAGCCTCCCAACAGATACAGGGTGGGAACTGGTCAGCAGAAGGACCATGAGGAGAAGGTAGGAACTTCAGCCCTACCCTCCTCCATCCACTAGAGAGAGAAACTGGAAATTGAGTTTAGTTACCAGTGGCCAAGGATTTAATCAATCATGCCTCCCTACTAAAACAGTGGTAAAAACTCTAAGATTTGGGACAACAGTGATAAAACAGTGATTTAAAAACTCTAAGATTGGGAACAGTGATGTGCTGGGAGCACGATGCCCTGATAGAAGACATGGGCGATCCTCCCTCACCCCCATCTTGCCCTATATGTCTGTTATATTTGGTTGTCCCTGAGTTGTATATGATTGACTTTATAATAAAACTAGTAATTATAATTTTTAATTTTATTAGTACATGTTTGCAGTATATAATGGTCACATTCCTCATGGGGAGTTGGTACATGTACACAACACATCTTAATTCTTTTTTCCTCTCATTCCTCTTTCTTCCCCACTCCCTGCTCACCTCCTCTCATGATCCCCTTCCCATTTGCAAAAGATCTATTTCCTTATTTCATATTACCCATCTTTTATTTTGTTCATTTATATTAAGCCTTTCCTATATAAGAAAAATTATGAAATATTTAAACTTGTGTGTCTAATTTATTTTATTTTCCTTATTGTCTCAAGGGACATCTATTTTCCTACAAATGACTCAAGTCTATCCTTCCTTATGGCAGAATAGTACTCCATTTTGCATAATTGCCATATTTTCTTTATCCTTTCATCTGCTGATGGACACTTTCTTAAATTTCGCAATTCATTCTAACAGATTATGAAAGCTGAGGAAGCATCGTAAGAACCTTTGAATTTGTAGCCAAATATGAAAGAAATGTGAGTAGTCTAGGGTCTTGGGACTTGTGATTGGGATAAAATGTGGGGGCAGTCTTGTGAGACTGAGCCCCTAATCTATGAGATGTTGGCATAGGCTAATGTCAGACAGAAAGTGTCTGAAGCACATGCAATTGCAGGACACACAGCTGGTGAACCAGTTTTGAACAGTGTATTTGTTGTTGGAAAAGACATCATACATTTGGTCTCAGAAAAAAACACACATGGACGTATGTAAGGTTGAGGTCCATTATCCCCGAACTGGTCAGATGATACCACATTTGAGCACTGGTTATGCTGTGTTGTGCTCACTGTTTCTTGGTGTGTCTGTCCTACTAGATGGTGAGCCCCCAGAAAACTGAGTGAGGTGTTATCGTGTTTACCTTCACATTCCACGAGGCAAATCCAAAATCTGTAGGCCTGAAACTCATATATTAATTTGAGGAGTGACAGATTTTTCAAAAGAATTCAAAGTTAGGTATGAAGAAATCACAACAAATTATTACCAAGAAAAGATGATAACCCAGAGTGGTGGTGCACACCGGTAATCTCAGCACTCAGGAGATTGAGGCAGGAGGATTCCCGTGAGTCTGAGGCCAGCTTGGGTTACATAGTAAGTTCAAGGCCAGCCTGCACTACAGAGTGAGGTCCTGTCTCAAAAAAACAAAAAAAGAAAAGAAGGAAAAACTGATAAATGTCATAAGATGTATGAAAACAAAGTATTTTTGTTAACTGACTAGCACACCTATCTATACTTTTTTTCCTACTTTTCTGACTTGCAATCTGTGATAACCTCTTTCATATGACAACAGTCTGTAAGAGCCTTTCCTATGATAAGCATACATCAGTGACTTGGTACACTGAAGAGTAGGACCATCCCTATAAGCCAGTCCTGAGCTGGGGTGGCCGACAGTAATTTATTCACAGAAACGACTGTCAGACCCATAAACTTATCCCACTAAACCCAGACTAAGTGAGTTCTAGCTCAAATTCTTTTAGATAAATACCCCTAATGACCATAGACTCTCCACCAACAGCCAATGCAAGGAAGAACTGTGAAACAGGATGTTAGGGTGGAAAGAGATAATGGTCTTAACCAATTGTGGTTAAAATATTTCACTTAGGCAAATTTTTTGAAAACATAGGACCACACGAATACATTGCTAGGTTCATCCTTGGAAAAGTCACATGAAATTGAAAGTCCTTGAAGCTTTATTGGCATCACATCCACTTCTCCTCTGCATCCTACAGGGCCAGGCACAAAACATAGCTAAAAAATGCTTGAGGAGTGCGTGAATGAGGCTCCTTGTGCAGCTTGTTGAAGGGCAGTAATGATCACATGGCAGGGAAAGAGTAAGTGGTTTGAGGCAATTATCCTAAGCCTGAACTGTCCGTGGGCTTTCCTTTGAAAATGTAGTAAAAGAAATAATGGGTTCTTCTAGTTAAAAACAGTGAAGTGATTAAATCTTAACAGCTCCGAAAATAGCTTTTGCAGCACATACCTCATAGTCGCTCCTTGCTGTCTAAAAGCAAAATGAGAGCTGGCAAATCCACTGGGTGATGAGACCTTCAACTTCCCTCCTGCCCTCATTCTGAGTATGCCCCTTGTCACTTAACTTCAGTGCCCTGGTGAGGGTCTGGGTCATTTGGGCACACTTTGAAAACTTGGTTATGATAAGTCCTTTCTCATCTTTAGATCACAGCTTAAAGTCTATATTCATCAAATCAAAGTGTGGAAAGAAACTTTTAAAAATGTAATTGGCACTCATCGGCACCATCAGGAGAGTGCCTGCACAAACTGTTTAGGGAACATTTCTGATAATGAAAAGAACTAACATTTCCACAATTCGAAAGAATAACTTTGAAGAGTTTGTATAAAGGCACACTGTATTCTAATAGTTTGAATCGCGGGTATCCCACCTGAAAAAAATGAGCAGCTTACTAATTTTGTGGACTATGATGGTCCAGATTGCTCTGTGGTTTACTTTTTGTTTTATAGCCTCAATTCTAAGTTGTGGCCCAAGTTGGTACTAATGGGAAAAGATTGTGACTTAATTGGGAGTCAGAAGTGGGTGTCAGAGTTGGCTCACAAATAGGTCCAAAGTTTGAGAAAATGAAAGCTTATCTAAATAGGCTCTAAAGGGTCATAGCCAAGTTGAGCCATTTTTTTGAATATGTATTTGCAGTTTCTGCAGTGTTAGGTAGCCCTCATCAACCTCTTGAAAGTCTCATAGGAGAGATATTTATTATTACTGGGGTACTACTTAGCCTCTGAACTCCTTCTGGTGTTTTGCAAATCCTACTTTATGAGAAATAGTGAGAAACAGTGTCTGTATTCCACATTGGAAGCAGAAAATGTGAAATCTTCATTCCGCAGCTTCTGTGTTGGAAAGTGATGTTACATAATGTGGCCTAAGCCAATTAGAAATCCCTGCCTTTGATTTTGAATAGGTGACACAAAGATATAGATACTGCAGAAATCCCCACCCCCATCCCATATGCACCAAATCAGAATTATTTTCTGTTGGGGTAAAACTTGTTACCAAATTTTAGCTTCTGACATGTTGATCACTTTCTAGTTTAGGGTACTTGAAGGAGACTTTGAAATTTTAGCCATTTCCTTTAAGTATTTAAATGTGACTTTGTGCTGCATTTTAAACTATAAACAACATTCATATCTATTATGATCAGTGATGTTCATAGTAACATGACACAATTGGGTGAGTATTATGAATTCAACTTTATAGATTAGGAAACTGAGGTACAGAGAATCAAAATGCCCTGCTCAAGTGGTAAAAGTAGATAGCTGAATCCATTCCCATGATCCTTCTCTTTCCTTCACAGATCATTGTGAAAGCAAAAGCAAAGCAGAGGATGAAGGTGTCTGACCAGAACTCAGTCTATATAAAGATCAGAAAAGTCATGACCAGCATTAAAACTACTGGAGGTAGCTGCTTATGTCAAGGAAGCCCCCTAACATCGAAAACAGGACCTGAAAACAGCAGAAAGGGACTTCTGAATCCCTCAGTTGTTTGACTGCTAAAATGGCAAACCAAGAAGTTCCTTCTTTTTCTACAGGCTGATTTGGACTATGACTGATCATCAATGATAATGACAAGACAATCGATCATCAATTTTTCTGTATTCGAGAACGACCTCTGCCGGGCATAGTGGTGCACGCCTTTAATCCCAGCACTTGTGAGGCTGAGGTAGGAGGAGCATGGTGAGTTCGAGACAGCTTGGGTTACAACGTGACCAAGGCCAGCCTGAACTACATAGTGACGACCCTGCCTCAAAAAAAAAAAAAAAGGGGGGGGTGCCAGGAGTTGGGCTCTGTGGCTTAAACACCTGCTGGGCAGGTGCGAGGTCATGAGTTCAAGCACTGGTACTGAAAAAAAAAAAAAAAAAACTGACCTCTGTAAAGTTGATCTGAAGGGGAGCAGTTACTGCTAACACACAATTGTGGAGTAGTAATCAGAGAAACTGTCAGTAGTAAATTCCCAAAGGAGATATTTGTACTGAACAACATACTTAAGACAACCTACCCCACAGAACACATTTCAGTTTCGTACAATGCTTCTGCTTTATATAAGAACTCAACTCTGTAAAGAGTAACTTGAACAATCATAGCTCCCAGGATATCAACCTCAAAACAGGAATGTGCATTTAATGAGAACTTCAAGGAATGTTCCTTAATTTGGAAGAGGTGTTGCCTATAGGCAATGATTGTAGTTATTGCAGGCAACCACGGAGAGTTCAGCTGTTGTGTTAAAAATAAAAGGTCAGATTCCATCTTGGAGTTTCTCACAGATTATGTTCTATTCTCAGTGATAAATAACAAAATGCCTTAGGATGTTATTCATTTGTGTATACTGTTTTAGTTTCCATCTTTTTGGGTCTAGATTCAGCTTTATAATCTTTGGTTGATCATTTATGTCTTCTATTAATCAGATGTAGATAACACATGCAGTTTAAGCTCAGCTTAGACAGTGAATACTGTCTCTGGCCTCCTGTGGGGGGTTGGAGAACGAGTCCAGCAAAATGGAAGGCCTTCTCCTTTTTAATGAGTTGCTTATTTCAAAAGCCTTAGATTCAGAGACTTACTGGTAGGATAGTACAGCTAGCACCCAGTTTCTCCTATTATTAGCATTTTACATTGTGGTACATTTGCTGACATTCATGTCAAACATTGATATCTTACTCCTAGAGGTCCAAAGTTTATTCATATTTCTTCAGTTTTCCTCCTAATGTCCTTTTTCTGTTCCAGGATCTCATCCAGGTCACCACATTGCATCTCATTAGCATGTCTCTTTAGGCTCCTCTTGGCTATGACTGTTTCTCAATCTTTATTTGTGGTGACCATTTGTACCATACATTTAATTTTTTTTCACATTTTTAAACAGTTAGACAAAAAAATTAATCTTTCTGGTCAGGTATTTTGTAGACTATTCCTCAACTGAGATTTGTCTGATACTTTTCACCTAAGGCTGGGGTTGTGGGTTTAGGGGAGGAGGACCCCAGAGGCCAAGTGCCATTCTCTTTATAGCATGTAAAGGGCCTTTACCAACATGTATTGATGTGACTATTACTACAGATATTTGGGAAATTATTTTTTCCTCTCATTCAGAGGTACATCTTTTGGGTCCTCAAATAACACCATTTTGCTTTCTCTTTTGATTAAGTATTATAATTTCAAAAGTGAAATAGGCTAAACACTCAAAAGTCTAGAGAGTCCCCTCATGCAGGCATGAACTCTGTAATTTCTAGACCTCATAACCAAAGAGGAGCCTTTTCATCTAAGCCTCTGCCTTCTCATTGTTCCCCTGACAAATCAAATCACTTCAGACTGGCAAGATTCTTCTCATGCCAGAATATAAACCAGGTGATACTGTCAGTAAAGGACAAGAGGAATTGCCAATTGTGTCAATCATATTGTCCAGCACATTTTAAAACTGCTTTGGTTTAGCTAAATATAGTTGTAATCCACTTCTGTTGCTAAGCATCATATTTTTATTAGGCAAGGTATTCTATTTGAAAATGCAAACAGAATCTGCATCTTGCAGATAGAAAACAGGTTTTAAAAAGAGAGTCTTATGTAGACTGACTCTAGTCAGTTTGAGCTTCTCGAATGAGGTGGTAGTTTTCTAACTCCACCTTTAAATGAGACCAGAGAATGAGCTGCTTTCATCATGCGGACTCCTTTATTATTTTTATTGCCATTTCTGTTCATCTTATTTCATGTATCTTTTCCTGTTAGCTGCAGCAAAGCTGAGCTATGGCTGTGGCTGCTGCACTGTATCTATCTACAGTCATGAGGTTCAGGTGACAATGAAACAAATAGCTCGCTCAGAGGAGCAAGAGCTCTCCAGAGCTGGACAATCTACAGGAGAGAAAAACCCAGAATTATTCAAAGTCTTCCCTCAGGAGGAGACTTGATTATATTAGACAGCCTTCTGCAGGACTCGATGAGTTGCTAAAAACTGCAGCAGGTAATACAGGGAAGTTTATGTAGCAAATTCTTCTCTGGCAGTTGAAAAAAAGCAGAATGAGTGTTTCTATCTCAGGGCTTAAGAGTAAGCTTCTCTTCAAACAGGCCTGGACTAAAGGCACCCGGCAGGCTTCATAGATGTAAATCAGAAACCAACAGTGGGTTGTTTAACCAGAAAAAGCTGGTTGTGTAGAAATTAACAAACTCTTAGTTCACTGAAAAGAAAGGTTTGTGCTAGTATTGTTTGGACAAGATATCATGCCTATCTCTTGTGCTCTGAATAATTACTACGATGACAACAAAACACAGTGTATTAATTATTGAAACTCTCCTACTAACCTGTTTTGAAACCCTTTTATTGTTATTTTTATGTTTTCTCTTTAAAATGAAAATAAATAACAAGCTTTTTTTTTTAAAATGTGACTTTCCTTTTATTTTTGTATGGGTCAGAGCAAAGTATAATTTTCACATTTTTAAATAGTTTGACAAAAAAATGTAAAAAGAATGATATTCATGACCCACAAAAATGTATGAAATTCACATTGCAATGTCCATAAATAAAATGTTATGGAAGTATAGTTACAATATTTTGCTTACATTCTGCCCATAACTGCTTTCATGCTACTGCAGCAGAACAGAGGAATTGTGACAAAGCCTAAAATATTTACTAATATGATCTATAAAGTCTAAAATATTTACTAATGTCTTAGTTGGCTTGGTCTCCCATGACCGAATGCTGTAGATTGATCTCAAAGCTCTGAGTTCTGCAGGCTGGAAGTCCAAGATCCAGGGGCCAGTCTGCTTGGTTTCTGGTGGGCCCTCAAATTGATTTGTGGATGCAGATGACTGCTTTCTCTCTGGGTGTTGAGGGGACAGGGGAGAGAGAAAGATCTGGTACCTCTTTTATAAGGGTACTAACATCATGAGGACCCACCCTCATGACTGCTCTAGTTGTCTGGGGAGATGGGTGGGTAAGAAGGAGAATGGGAAGCAAAGCAAAGCAAAACAAATCAAAGCAAAACAAAACAAAACAACAAAACAAAATCCCAATTGCCTCCCAAAGGCCCTATTATTTGAGAGGTTAGGATGTCAACATAGGTGCCTCTCTGGATCCTGCCATGTTGGGCAGGGAGGCTCCAACCAGAAGACAACCTTGCCTGCCTTCCTGGTGAGTATGCGTGACCACTGCAGACTCCAGGAGGAGAAAGAGACATGCCTCTCGTAGGCCTACCAGCACGCAGGCTAAGTATCAAGGACTCTCCACCCCACCCTACTCTCCCTAACCCCGGCAATCAACCTGCTGGATCAGAGGACTGGCTAAGTTGATAGCAACTATGGTATGTAAAGCAACTAAATGCTTGTATTGTTCAGTTGATTTTGTAGGCCTGGAGCCAGCAGTCTGAGCATCTCTTGGGAAGATGATAGTATGCAGTGTAGCAAATATGGGAGATTCTCCTCTGTCTTGTCTTTGAGGCCCAATATTGTTCTCATTGTTTTGCTTTATTCTGATTAATTTTTTTTTTTTGCTTTATTTCATACTCTGTTTTTATTGGTTGTATTGTGTTTTGGTTTTGGTTTGATTTTACTATACCTGATGGAATGGTCAACTATTCTGAAAGTATGAAAATATACTATAGTAGCTATTGTTTTCCTAGTATTTTTCTTTGAAGTTCTGTACCAGTTCTACTGCTTTGTTTTAACTGACTCTGTTCTGTTATGTTTTGTTGGATTTTAGTATCTTTAAAATAAAAATAAATAAAAAAATAGGATGTCAACATACGAATTTTAGGGGGATAGAATTCAGTCCAAAGAAACTACTCCTTCACAAGAAATGTTTCCTACTCTTAGTTTTAAAGGCCATTAGGAAGATAGGTGTGGTGATGTGCGCCTGTAATCCCAGTACTCTGATGGCTAAGGCAGAAGTGCTTCAAGTTTGAGGTTGGCCTGCAGTACATACGGAGTTCACAGCCAGACTGAACTCCAGAGTGAGAGCCTATCTCAAAAAAACAAAAAACAAAAAACCCAAAATAAAATAATTTTTAAAAAGAATAAAGGCTATTAGGAGACACAGAAACTCTAAGAGAACCAGAAAAATCAGTTAGAGGCATGACAGCCAGGAGATTTACCAAATTACAGTGCAAACAGGTTTAGGGAGACCCCGATTCTACCAACCAAGATGCTGCTAATACTTCGCATACTAGGCACTGGGCAGGGCTGCTAAAGGTTTGGCATTTCTCACTCTCTAAACTGGAATGTTGCTCTCTGCACCTCACTAGAACGGATTTCACCAGTGCCTGCCAACTGTACACAAATTTCTGGATTTTGTATGGGTGGATCCCAAATTACATGTCTGTACTACACGTGCAAGGGAAGCTGGTACATAAGTGCCTGACTTCTGTAGTGATGGCAGTGGGGGACCTACAATGGGGGAGACTCCCCAAATATCTAAAGGTTCTAATAGCAAGTCACAGGGCATTTAGGAGAGGACTAAGATTTTGTCTATCAAAAAATTATTATTCCTAGACTAAATGCTGTTGTGGTCCCACCTAACAAATCATAAAAACAAGATACAAAATGCTCAGTGTTTCTGCCTGCATTCTAGGACAAAGCTCAAGAATATTTATAGAAGGCTGTGATTTGACTCAAAGGTAGTACACTTGCCTAGCATATACAAGGCCTTAAGTTCAGTCCTCAGAATAACAAAAAAGGAATACTTACGAGAATATGAAAATATCCAGCACCCAATGGATTAAAATTCATAATATTATTTTTTCAAAAAACCTGCAAAAGCCAGTATGATGGCGCACACCTGTAATCCTAGCACTCGGGAAGCTGAGGCAGGAGAATTGCTGCGAGTTCAAGGCCAGCCTAGGCTACAATAGGAGTTCAAGGTCAGTCTGAACTGAGTAGTGAAACCCTGTCTCAAAAAAAGACAGAACAAACAAACAAACAAACAAACAAACAAAAAAAACCCCAACTGACAAAAGGCAATCAATTGAAACTGATAAAAATAACACAGATAAAAATAATTATTATTGCATTCCAGATGTCCAAAATGTTAAGCAGACACATGAAGTATATTTTAAAAAATCAAATTTCTAGAGATAAAAACTCCAATATCTGAGATGAAAATCACCCTGATGGCATTAATGACATGATTAGTGAACTTGAAGATACAGTAATAAAATACATCCAAATGTAAAAAGAAAAGAGATTATAAAACAAGAATTAAAAGAACATCAGAGAGTTATGGGACTACTTCAAACAGTCTAATATATATGTATGTGTGATTTGTACCCTCAAAATGTGGCAGGGACAGAAAATTATTTGAAGAAATGATAGCTAAAAATTTTTTCAATTTTGATGAAAATTATAAATGCATAAATCAAAGAAGCTCAATGAATCCTAAGCATAATATATATGAAGAAAATAATACTAAGGCATCAGTATCAAATTACTCAAAATCAGCAATGAAAAGAAAATATTAAAATCAGACAATGAAAAAAGGCACATTATATGCAGACCAAAGATAAAGATGACAGAATATTTCTCATAGGAAATAATATAAATGAAAAGACAGTGCAGCAACATCTTTAAACTACTGAAAAGTTACTGAAAGAAAAATAAACTTTCATACATAAATTTATGCCCACTGAAAATATCTTTCAAAGATGAAGGTGAAAGAGTCATTTTCAGATACATAGAAGCAGAAAGAATTCATCCCCAACAATCTTTCTATACAAAAAATGTTAAAGGGAAATTTTTAGACAGAAGATAAGTAGCACTAGATGGAAATATGGGTATACACAAGAACAAAGAGCAGCAAAAAAGGTAACTACACAGGCAAATATATAAGATTTGTTTTTCTTATAACTTAATTATCTTTAAAAGTGAACTGATGGTTTAAACAAAAATTATAACAATGTATTGTAGGGATAACATATGCAGAAGCAATACATCTGAAAAATATCTTAAGTTTTGGGAGTGAGAACTGGAAATATACCACTATAAAATTCATATACTATTGCATGTGTGAGGTGATAAAACCACTTCAAATTAGTAATAAATTTAACATATGTACCACAAACCCTGAAACCATACATAACAAGAGTTATATGCAATAATTCATAAAGGACATGAAATGGAATCATAAAATGTACTCATATAACTGAAAGAAGACCCCCCCAAAAAGAGAAAAAAGGAATCAAGAATACATGAATTAAGTAGAAAACAAATTAGCAAAATGACAGATTTAATCTAAACTATCACAATGATCACATTAAATGTAAATGGATTAACCACTCTAATTAAAAGGCAGAGATTGTCAGATTAGATTAAAAAGCAAGAGTCTATATTAAGATGCCTAAAAAAATCCACTTTACATATAATTGGCCAGGCACGGTGGCACATGCCTGTAATCCCAACCCAGAGGGGACTAAGGCAGGAGGATTGCCATGTGTTCAAGGTCAGCCCAGGATACATAGAGAGTTCAAAGCTACCCTGAACTACATAGCAAGACACTGTCTCAAAAACAAAAATGGACAAAAGTAGATGAAAAGAAAAAGTATGCAAAAATATATAACATGTTAGTACTAGTCAAAGAATGCTGGAATGGCTATGTAAATGTAAGAAAAATTAGATGGCAGAGCAAAGAATAATACTAATGACAAAGAAGGTAATTTCTTTTTTTTTTATTTAAGAGAAAATAGATACAGAAGCTAGAAATAAAAGTCAAAAAAGACAGACAAACAACAACAACAGATCTGATACGATAACATTGTAGGTTTACACACTGAGGTGGTTGAAGTTTGGCAGTAGTTACAATATTGCATATCGTTACCTTCCTAGGGGTTGGGGATATTGACAGATATAGACATGTAAG
>RJWM01014459.1:0-10141 GCA_004363535.1 Dasyprocta punctata
GGGGGGAGGGTGCCCGGAGGCAGCGCTCTGTACCTCTCCCTCCTGGCTCTTCCTGAGCCCCGGCCTTCACCGTAAGTTGGTGAACACAAAGTGCCCCCCGCCCCACGAGCCCTGCAGCCACTCTCGTCACTCCACCAAGCCGAAGGAGGGGACCGCGGGTAGGGAGGCCGGGATGTGTGGCTGAGCCCTCGCCCAGCGCCCTGCAGAAGCCTCAGGCGGGCACAGAGCTGGAGAACACTGCACACGCGGCGTGAGGCAGACCCACGTGTCTGCTGTCACTACTGTCAATATAGAAAAGTGGTGTCCCACCCTGTACAGGTCTTAAAAACAACACTCTACCACCCATAAATGCCTCTGCAGTGTCTGAACACTCAGCCTTGCTGTGAGTTGGTACAGATCGACAGGAACCTTTCCGCTACCTTCAAGTCCTCCCGCAGAGGGCCGTAGTCCACTTCCAAAGCGGCTTCTCTCTCATAGATGTCTGCAGTGGCCTGTGTACTCTCCATTTCTGTTCCCAACTGGAAAACATGTAGAACTCTGCTCAGGATCTCCGACGAGAACCCGGACTCACCCGTGTACCCGGCCCCCAGGTGCCTGTCACCTCCTCGAGATGACAAGCCAGGGAGGCTGCAGGGGCCTGGTCTCAGTCGCCCGCTCACAGCTCCGTCACCACCTGCTGGTCAGTCATCCTGCCGCAGCTGTGCAGCCTCCATGGCCACAGCCAGAGCTCCTCTCTGGGTGGGCACGGCTCTCGAGGTGTCTGTGCGACTTCGCCTGTCACCCCTCAGTCACCGGCCCCCCACCACCCTGCTCCTTTCTGCTTTACTGCTGCATCGGTGCGGACCTGTACCTGATGTCAGTATTCTGTCTACCTGTGCTTGCCTGTCTCTGCTCCACTGGAATGGAAAGGACACAATTTTTGGCTGTCGTAGCGCCAGGGCCTAGTGCAGTGACTTCTATTTAAATTTCGATATGAAACAGCTGGCCTTTGGTGTCATGTTGATCAAAACCAAGACTCATATATTAAGAAAAAACATGCCCAACTTGGCTGGGCATGGTGGTGCATGCCTGTAAGCCCGGCACTTGGGAGGCTGAGGCAGGAGGATCACGAGGAGTTCCAGGCCAACCTAGGCTATGGAGTTCAGGACCAGCCTAAAAAGACTGTGTCTCAAAAAAGAGAGAAAGAAAATAGAAAAAAAGAAAAGAAAAGCAGCCAAATTCTGTCGCTTACCCTCTGTAGATGTTCTCAGCTGAACACACGCAATGACACTACTTTGGGAGCAAAGCTTTGAGTAACACATGTGTTACAGCAGCTCAGGGAGAAGCTGGACTCCTGACTCCTGCACGTCACCTGCTGCTCACTGCTCTGGGTGTGGCCTGGGCCAGCAAGCACAGGAACGCGGCCTCCCAGGTGGCAGCAGGCCCTACTGCTTCCTCGCACACTGCGCTCTGGGAAGTAACAGTCTGGCCGTCTCCGCCCGATGACTCCGAGAGTCCCCCGAGAGCTGCAGCAGGCAGGGATGACCCACTGCTGTGGAAGGGGAGTCAGAGCTCTGCTTCCCCAGGGCAGACAGCAACTGCCACGGCGTGGGGTGGGAGACAGTGACGTCAACCCAGGGGTGCTTGTTCTGCCCTCACGGGACACAGCTCCTCCCTGCCACAATCTTGCCACTGGGCTTCAGCCCTGCATGACCTGGTCGTGCCCTGGCATGCCTGTAAAATGCCAGCTGTGGGGACGCACCCCCAGAGGCCAGCCCCGTTTCTCCAAGTGTTCTCTCTCAAGAGACATTGGGTTCTGATGCTGAGCCTGCCCCTGGGGACCACAAAAGAGCACGTGACCCACGTCAGCGACCATCGTCTGTTCCAAGAGAAGCATCAACGTCCCCATGCCTTCCCCTCCCAGCGTGACGTGGTCCGGGCCTCCGGACACTCTTGGACAAGTTGCTCTTAGGAAGCGTCATACTTTAAAAAGTGAACAAGATGTTCCAGGGCGGCCTGACTAGCGCAGGATGAGGCACGGGTGCCACTCTAATGGACAGACTAATCCTTAGAGCAAACTGTGAGGAGGCCCCAGGAGCTCGCACGTGCTCCCCGACAAGCATCGACACCCCCTGCAGCGTGGTGTCTGCCCCTGAAGAAGCCACAGTGACACTTCACAAGCACCGAGGCCAGAGCTGCCCTCGGGGTACAGGCTCACAGTGCGGCCCATTCCCTGGTGTGGGTGATGGAAGATGCCAGGTACCCACTGTCCACACCGGGCAGAAGTTCGTCCCAAGGCCTGTCACCACCTCTGCATCTCCTGTCCCCCAACTCCTGGAAGCCACTCAGCTTGCACTGCATGGGCAGCTGTGCCTTTTCTAGAACACCACGTTGTTGGAATCATCTGGTATACATTGCACTCTTTTCAGATTGGGTCTTATCGATATGCATTTCCTTTTGTGTGTGTGTGTGTGTGTGTGTGTGTGTGTGTACGTGGTACTGAGGGTTTGCACTGAGCTACATCTCCAGTTCTTAAAAAAATTTCTTTTTACATTTTGTAGATAAGGCCTTCCTATGCTACTCAGACTGGGTTTGAATTTGGCAGTCCGCTTGCCTCAGGCTTCCAGAGTGCTGGGATGACAGTCATGTGCTACCAGGCCTGGCTTTTTTTCACATCTTTTCATGGCTTAATATTTATTTTCTTCTAGTGCTGAATAACACTACATGGTCTGAATGTACCACTTTATTCATTCCCCAACATGTGATCTGTTTTTTTTTTTTTTTTCTTGTGGTCCTGGGAATAGAACCAAGGGCCTCAGCAATGCTAGGTAAGTGCTCTACCACTGAGCTATACTCCCAGGCCCTGAAGGAGATTTTGGTTGTGTCCAAGTTTTGGCAAGCTGCTATAAACATCACATGCGGGGTTTTTGTGTAGATTTAAGTTTTCAGCTCTTAGGATAAATACCGGGTAGCAGACCACGCAGTGTGTGTCCAGTTTTATAAGAAACTGTCAAACAGGCTGGGAGTTTGGCTCAGTGACTTAAGTGCCTGTCTGGCAGGTGCGAGGTTGAGTTCAATCCCCTGTGCTGCAAAAAAAAAAAACCAGAAACTGCCAAACAGCCTGCCCGACTGGCTGCAGCAATCTGCATTCCTGTCAGCAATGAAAGACAATTCCTGTCGCTCAGCATCCCTGCCAGCATGCGGCGTCCTCACTGTTCTGGGCCTAGAGCACAGGTGTTTGGGGCTGTTCTGTTTTCACGAGTGTACTGACGACACATGGTATGGTGCCTCTCTTCACACACTTACTTGTGGTACCGACTTCTACAGCATATGCTTCTGGTTCTCCCATCACACATAAGCTACACCTGCTGCAGCTTTCCCACAGCTCACGGAAAGAGCTGTTGTTTCTTTCAGTCTTTTCTCTCTTTGCTTTTTAGAGGTTTCTACAGAGGTAGCCTTAAGCTCTGAGACAGATAATGAATTCGGCTCAGGGTTTTAACATTTGCTTTGAAATACTCTGCACTGTGAATGTCTTTCATACTTATGAAGAAGCAAGTGTTTTCACCTCTGTGGCGGGCACATTCAGAGTAATTCTACAGAGTCACGAGGTGAAAGGACAAAGGGGACAAAGCAACAGCATTATTACTGACCAAACACGTTCACTTGGCTCATCGGGCAGGAAGACCGCTTCCTCCTCCGTTCTCTCTGGGACAAAACACTTCTAAAATTAAGCTCCTTTCCAACACAGTACCTATTTCCTCTCTGTATAATACTGTCTTCCTGCTCGCACCAGGTCAGTGGACCCCTTTCTGCTCCTTGCGCAGTCACAAGAGTGGGCACAGGAGCTAGGATGAGCCAGTTGGAGCTCCTCCCCAGGGCTCTGCTGAGGACGGGGACAGCTCTTTCCCCCGTGGTCAAGGCCAGTGTAGCCTGGTGGGCAAAGTTGATGGATGAGGACAAAGCCAATACACACAGAGCAAGGAGCCTGGCAGCCTCAAAGTCCTGGCAGGACGCCATCAATCCCCAGCCCTACCCCTTTACCCCCTGCCCATTTTCTTCCTCTCACTTTAAAACCACTGGAGTTGGGCTTATGTCACTTATGGGCAGAAAGGGCTTGCTCTTATCCAGAATGTCACCTGTGCTAAAACAGGAAAAGACAGCAGAATGACACTGTAAAAAGTCAACCGCATTAGAAGCATCCTGTTCCAGATACTTCGCTCTGAAGAACTCAAAGGACTTAAAGCTGCCCCTGGAGCAGAAGACTGGGGGGAAACAAGCAGCTTTCTGAGGGTGTGGGGCAGAACAGAAAGGACGACAGCTTTCACCTGGTTGCTCCTGGGCGTCTACTCTATAGGCACAAGACTCTAGTCCATCCTGGTAAGCTGAGGAGACAGATCAACCAGAGATCAGAACACTGCCTAAAATCCTTCACTCAAAATGGGATGGCAATCCTTTTGCCTCTTTTCCCTCCTAGGAAGAAAAGCTGTCCTGTCTTCTCCGGGGCTATGGAACCCAGGAAGAGTAAGCAGTCAGAAGGCGACGCGTTCAGCAGCTAGGCTGCTGAATTACCTCCACTTCAGTGATGTCATCCAGCGACCCCAACAAAAGTGTTACTTCAATGTCTTGAACTTTGCAATCCAGCAGCATGTTATGCTTCTCTAAGCGCTTCTGTTCCAGAGAGGTCTGAATCATCACAACTTGCTTTTGTAATTTTCCTACTTCCCTGTAAATACATAGACATGAAAATGATTTTACTCACGTGCGAAACTTCACCAAGGAAGGAAAAGGTTACATTATAAACTTCCGTGAAGTGAAGAAGGCCACTTGCTCTACAAGCATTGTGAGTGCTGGGGTTTGTAACTTTCAGGAAGAGTGTGGGTGCAACTCGGTTGTCCAAGAGAGCATTTCTCAGGGACAGGCAGCCCTGCTCTGGTCAGGGGCAGGCAGTGCAGTCCCACTTGCTTTCTTTTTAGACCTGTGCAAGTTTTCAAGCTGCACCTCTCCCTCATATGTGCACTGCATTTTACTTTATTTAATTTTTTGTCTTTTTGAGACAGGGTCTTGCTATGCAGTTCAGGCTGGCCTTGAGCTCACTTTGTAGCCCAGACTCGTCTTGAACTTGCAACGATCCTCCTGCCTCAGCCTTCCGAGTGCTGGGATTACAGGCGTGCACCACCACGCCCAGCTGCACTGCAGTTTAGAGCTTCAGATGAGGAGCCATCTCTTTGCATGAGAGACAGATACCTTTGAGGCAAAGTCGCTGCATCTCCAACAACCTGAAGCTTCTGTTCTACACCCCTACTACTGCAGTGCCCCTTCCTGAGAATGAAAGTGTGACGTCCAGCAGCTGAAGCGACTCAGAAAGAGGACCAAAGAGAAAAACGAGAAGGAAGTGAGGAAGCAAGGGAATGGGGTCAGGAAGAACAGACGGATGCATGGATGGATGGGAGGAAGAGTAGACTATGAGGTTTTCAAGAACATGAGAAGAAACAGAAATAGTCCTGTTTAAATAATACAAGAATAAAAAAATCATTAAGCGAACTTTAATCCCACTCAAGGAACTTCTAGACTGGATCTTAAAAGCACTGACGGTCTTTGGACAGTGAGGAAGCCAAATGCCAGGACACTGCGCAAGAGCCAGCTCGTGCCATCTGACCACTTACGCTCTGTCAGTCACACGGGAAAGCAGGTGACCTTTTGCACTAGGTGAGTCAAAGCAGCATCAGCACACGGCAAATACACCTTTATTAGAGGCCAGGTACCACCTGAAGTGCTGCTCAATGGTAACAACTCCATGGTTCTTACCACTATGCTACAAGGCAGGCACTTTTGTTACTTGCTGTCCGGATGAGGAGATGAAGGCACAGAGCTGGGCTGCGCTGCCAGGCAGTGTGGCCCGACCCTCCTCCCCGTTGTGCTCTGGGCCACGGTGCGATGACAGGGACTCTGGATGGCAGGAACCCCCAGTGCAGGGCTCTCGGGTAAGGGCCTACTCTCGTCACCAGGAGGAGCACGCACTCTGACTGACCACCCACCTGTCTGCTTTCCCCTGTGTATCAGAACACTGAGAATGGCTATAGGGACTTGGAGAACAAACCATGCACACTCAAACACAGGTTCATCTATTACATTTTGAATTGGCAAGCATGCGTGTTTAAAATGCTGCCTAGGATTTTCAAATGAAGAAGTTTTAGTTACCGATCAACAGCCAAAAACTTCTTCCGTTCCTCTTCCATCTGAGTTTGAACTTTCTCAGCGTTGGAATTCTGAGTGACTAACACGTCCTTAAGTTGCTTCTGCTTCGCCATGAGTTCGTCGACGACTCGCAGACAGTCGTCTTCCACCTAAACAGCGAGGGTTTGCATTGCAGCTTTAGCGTCCTGTGCACTGCTAAGGCCGGCGGGTCCTGGCACTATCAGTGGGCCAGCCCAGTCACTCCGAGACAAATGCCTTCCCCTGTGTGAGGCAGGCGGACTGAGCCTGTCACAGCCTGTGAGCCGCTATCACTCCACACCTTCTGGAACCTGGCAGTTACTTCCTGCCTTTGTCCTTCCTTTTGGATTCATGCCTTGGCTTGCTGACCACACTCCCAGCGACAGTGTTCCGGCAACTGAACCGGCCTCCATGCCGCCTCTGCAGCAACACCTCCTGCGGTGCAGGGCTCCCCACCGCCTGCCTGTCCCTTCCACCTGGCTGTCTCAAACTCTCCCAAGGTCTCAATTCACTCCCATCCACCAGCAAGTCCCCACCTGCGGCTGCAGCCTGACTTCTCTGCCACCTGCAGGCTCTTTAATGTCCTGCTAGAGGCACCATCAGGGCCTCACGAGGGCAGTGAGCTCCAGAGCCCAGAGTCTCCCTCCTCCCGCCTCAGAGCTCGGGCAGGAGCCCCTGTGGTGCCCCTCGCGCTCTCTCCCACTGGAAGTCCAGGGATTCAGGGAGCTCTGGGGCTTTACTTGAAGCATTCTCAGGTCTGGGCCCTCCCCGTCACCGAGGACCCTTTAGGAGCTCAGCTCCCAGCCCTTCACGAAGAGGCCCTTCTGCTGCCCACATCCATTACCTTTTTCAGGTTGTCAGTGTCTTCGCTGCCTTTCTGGACAGTTTCTTTTAAAGCGTTGATCTTACTCAGTTTCTTCTTATGCAGACTGTGACTGTATTCAAGCTGAATATTAAGCCGGGTTTTTTGTTTCTCAAATTCTAATCTAGTATAACAAAGTCAAGCATTACAAGTGGCAAGTAGATGCTTTCTTGTTTTAAAACTTTCATCATAAGCTTTTTTGCTGTTTCCCCTCACTACTGGATTATCAGGAGTGTAATTTCGTCTGTAAAATCTTTCATAAATTAATCTGAAAGTGAAGTGACTTTTAATTCAGAAGCATAACCTATTGTACCTTAAATGCACACATGTACAACTGTCACTGCCAAAGTTCCTCATAGTCTCACTAATTAAACAACTTTTTTTTGGTACCAGGAACTGACCCCGGGGACTCGTGCCTGCCAAGCGTGCACTGTGCTGCTGAGCTACAGCCCCAGTCCTTAGGTGACTGTTTCTACCAGAATCCACACATTGCACAGGGGCACATATTTCTTAAATCTTAGAATCTATAGTTATGTCCTCTCTTTATGTTACAACCTAGGGAAGTAAGTACAAAAGACCTTATAGGAACTTATTCTTATAAATAAATCAGTATTCTGAACAGCTGTTCACAGATAAACTTCAGACCTGGGACTTCACGAACAGTTCCGTCCTAGAGTACTCTCCTACCGCGCCAGCCTCCTACAACCCTCACAGAATCTCAACTCCAACGGAGCCCCTGCTCTCCTCCCTTTTTCCAGATCATTCTTTCAAGAAGCACTCTTAGCACTAACTATAGTGGACACTGTGCTAGATCATGGGTCCCAAAGCAGTAGTGAAAGCAGATGGTGCTAGTTGGCCAGCGCTCTAAGCCCTGCATGAATCAGCTCACTCAAGCTGCAGGACCACGAAAGTGTGTGAAGGTGAGTTCATCACGCCGCTTCGCAGACAAAAGACCAAGGCAGCGTGCAGATGTAGGAAGGGGCGGAACCTGGTGTGACACACTCGGGGACAACTGAATCTCCACTCCTGACCTCTGACCAGGTCATAGAAAAAAATCACAAGGGACCCTAGAAAGTATTTCAGATAGGACAGCCACAAAAATAACTCCAAACTTTGTGAGATACATCTTAAACTTCAGAGGGTAATCAATAGCTTGAAAGGTTATATTAGAGGAGAAGTGTAAAATAATGTAAGTATCCATCTTAAAAAAAAACTAGAAAAGAACCGTAAATTAAAAAAATAAGGAAGAAGCCAGGCGTGGTGGTGCACGCCTTTAATCCCAGCACTCGGGAGGCTGAGGTAGGCGGAGCGTTGTGAGTTCGAGGCCGGCTTGGGCTACAACGCGAGAGCGCAAGGCCGGCCTGAGCTACATAGTGCGACCCTGCCTCAAAAAACCAGGGCCGGGAGTTTGGCTCAGTGCCTTAAGCGTCTGCCCT
Organism: Dasyprocta punctata; assembly: GCA_004363535.1. NCBI lineage: Eukaryota > Metazoa > Chordata > Mammalia > Rodentia > Dasyproctidae > Dasyprocta > Dasyprocta punctata. The sequence continues at coordinate 8,491 of RJWM01014459.1, forward strand.
GGCAGGCGCGAGGTTGTGAGTTCAATCCCCCGTGCCGGAAAAAAAAAAAAAAAAAAAGGAAGAAAAAAATAAACAGCAGAAATCAGTAACAAACAAATCACAGAGAAAATCAGTGACACCAAGAGCTAGCCTTAGGATCAGTGAGACGGATACATCTCTAGCTGGACAGCAAGAACCAAGAAAAAACAAGCCAGCAACATTAGGAATGAAAGTAGATCAATACAGAACCTAATGACTTTGAAAAAGTACAACATAAATTGTAAGTAAATTCATGTTAATAAACTTGGCAATTCAGATAAAATACATAAATTCCTGGAAAGATACAAACTACCGAAGTTCACCCAAGAAAAGAGATACCCTGAACAACCCTATACTGTATTGATTCAGAAACTGAATCTGTAATTCAGAGCTTTCTCACACACATTCCTCTAACCCCAGGACTCTAGAAGAAGGCAGCAGATGACTGGAACTAGGAGCCCAGCTGTGCAACTTGGTGACCTGGCAAAACCGACAACGTAAAAGAAGGCTGGGAATGCAGCACAGTGCAGAAGGTCCTGAGTTCAAATCCTGGGACCATAAAAAAAAAAAAAGGAAAAAAAAAACCCATCAACTTTCCCACAAAGTAAATCAGGTGGCTCACGTGGTTTCTAAACATTTAGAAACAATACTGATTCTATGCAAACTGCAGAAAAAAAGAAAGAACAATCTTCAGTTCATTTTATGTGTCTAGCATTACCTAGATACTAAAACATGACAAAGGTATTACAAGAAAAGATCAATACACTCAGAAAATAGAGTCCTTAGCACAATTTTAACAAATCAAATCCAAAAATATATGAAACCCTAACCCCAAGATATATGAAAAGTAAGCTGGGTTTACCTGAGATATACAAGGTGATTTAGCATTTTAAAATCAATATAAACAATTCTTTTATTTACTAATAAATAAACTCTTAAAACTTCAACCATACAAGCATCTCGATGGAAACCAAAGTATCTGATGAAATCCAACACTCATTTATGCTAGAATGTAGAGTGTAATACAGAAGAACTGTGAAGTAAGAACAGAAGGGAGCTCCTTTGACCCATCAAGGGCGCCCTGCCTTTCTACGCTTCACTGACAAAGACCTGGTGCTTTGCCCGTAAGCCTGGGAACAAGGCAGGATGCCTACTCTCTCCATCTTAGTTTAGCATTGTCCTGGAGTCCTAGCTAGCACAACAGGCAAAAAGAGTTAAAAGATATATTATTTGGAAAGGAAGCAGTAAAAATTTTTATTCACTGTCAATATAATTATCTATGTGGAAACCCTAAGGAATCTACAAAAGAGCTAAAAGAACTAGTAAGTTTCAAGCTGGCTGTGTGGCACACCCCATCACTGGGAGGCTGAGGCAGGAGGATGGCTGTGAGTTCCGAGGTCAACCTGGGCTATAGTGATGTCAAGGCCAGCCTGAACTACAGAGCAAGACCCTGTCTCAAAAAAGCAAAAATTAAAAACAAAAGCAAGCCAGGCGTGGTGGCGCACGCCTTTAATCCCAGCACTCAGGATGCTAAGGTAGGCGGAGCGTTGTGAGTTCGAGGCCGGCTTGGGCTACAACTCGAGCGCAAGGCCGGCCTGAGCTACATAGTGCGACCCTGTCTCAAAAAAACCAG
>RJWM01014459.1:10241-50572 GCA_004363535.1 Dasyprocta punctata
AAAAAAAAAAAAAAAAAAAAAAAAAAAAAAAAAAAAAAAAAAAAAAAAAAAAAAAAAAAAAAAAAAAAAAAAAAAAAAAAAAAAAAAAAAAAAAAAAAAAAAAAAAAAAAAAAAAAAAAAAAAAAAGCAACTAGTAAGTTTAGCAAGGTTTCAGGATATAAGCTTGATTTACAAAAACCAGTTTTATTTCAAAATACTATCAACAAACAATTTTATACTGAAATTTTAAATGAATTCCACTTAAAATAGCCTAGAGATAGGAAGTGCTTAAGAACAAAACAATAAAATACACAAGACCAAACCTGTACACGGAAAACTAAAGACTACTAATGAGAGAAATTAAGGCTGACCTACATAAAAGGAGGTAAGTACCACACCCATGGGGCAGTATTAAGCGGTCCCAAGCTGATCCACAAATTCAGTGAAACCCCTACCAAAATTCCAGTGGGTTTTAGATAGCAACTGAAAAGGTGATGCTAACACGTATATCGCGACCTGGCCTAGATCCCCAATCTCTTGAATGAGTATACGGTGAAGGTTTAAATAAATGAGACAAGTGGTATGATTTCAGGGCTCCAGGAGGATCAAAGCCCCTTGCAGAGTTCTTGACTCTGAGGCTATCATGAGGGCTAAGGCAAAGACCCCTCTCAGCTGTCCATATTTATTTTCATAGCAGACAAAGCGAGGGGATACTGAGGAAAGCAGGGGCAATGAGCAGGACCTTGGGAGTCACTTCAAAAACTTCTCCAAGTAGTAAACTGTGCCAATTAAGGAGAACTGTCTTATCTCCATGGTGACATTTATGGTGGGAAAGAGAGCCTGTAGGTATGTGATGTTTGCAGCTGCAGTCTCTATTTGAGTCTGAGCCAGGTGTTGTCAGTGAAGACCTTATCTCGCCCTTTGAGGTATCTCTGGCCTCATCGGCCATTACAGACCTCTGCCAGGACCAGTGATTCATAGAGCTTCATTTACTACGAATCAGCTCTCATCACCAGGCAAGGGGCCTAGGCCTTGGACAGGCTCACAGATGAGCAGAAAGCCAATTAGTTAATTTTAAATCCTGCTCAGACTCGCTTCGTAGTGGTCTCCAACACACGTACACGCAAACGCGAAGGACCGAGATGAGCAGGGTCAACCTTTCCTGTCCATCACCGCAGCCTCAGCCCCCGGGAGGTGCCTGGCCCGTGGGAGGGGCACACGTGGTCAATAACAAGGATGTGTTGAATGAATGAACAGCATATCAAAGAATTACAGACTGCGAGTGGTGGTGCATGACTGTAATCCCAGCACTGGGGAGGCTGAGACAGGAGGATCACTGCAAGGTCGAGGCCAGCCTGGGCTACAAAGTGAGCTCAAGACCAGCCTGAACTGCATAGTGAGACCCTGTTTCAAAACAAACAAACAAACAAAAAAATGAGAATAAATTGAAAGGAAGTGGGCCAAAATATTTGTCAGTTTTTATTTCAAGACAAAATTTTTCTCTATTATCTCCAAGAGGAATGTGTTACTCCTATATTTAAATGTGGTATTTGAAGAGAGAATACGTGTGAAATGTAAAAGGTGGAAGAACATACGAGTGACTGTCTCTTCCATCCTCAGCCCCTGCAGGGCGGCCACTGGCCGTTTCTAAACACACCGAAGCCTGCCTGTCCCTCCCAAGTGTCATCTGTCTCTGGACTTTATTTATGACGCCTCTGCCATACGACTGAAGTATTTCCGATGCACTAACATCTTGTCACTCTTGTCCTTCATGACTCCTGGGATACATATCATATTGAAAAGCCTTCCCTAGCGAGAAATAATTTTTAAAAATTATCTTATGATTTATCTAGTACTTTTATGTCATTTTTTATATTAAAATTTTGATTCAGCTGGAATTAAACTAAACCTAAGAAGTGACAAAGGGATCCAAGTTTTTTAAAAAAATAATACCCATTAGCCAGGTGTGGTGGTGCATGCCTGTAGTCCCAGCACTCAGGAGGCTGAGGCAGGAGGATCATTGTGAGTTCAAGACCAACCTGGGCTACAAAGTGAGCTCAAGGCCAGCCTGAACTGCATAGTGAGACCCTGTCTCCAAAAAGACCAAAAAAAAAAAAAAAAAAAACCTATTTCAACATGATTGTTTGAAAAGCACAACTTTTCCCACTGATATTAAGTATTCAACAGTATCTTTACATTTCTGGACTCCTAGCATCCAGCAATGCTTTAAATACTGTATTTAAAATCTGAGAGTATTAGTCCTCATTGCTTTTATTTCCAGATTTTTCTTGGCTACTTCCACACTTGAACTCTAGAATCAGCTTACCTAGTTAAAACAAATCCTATCCATATATAAACCGAAGTGAATTTAAACTGTAGAGTAATTGAAAAAGAACCAACTTCTTTATAGTATTGAATTTGTTTGTTAAAAAAAATCTATTATGTCTTTTTTTGTTCAAGTTTCTGTTTGATTTAAAACAAATCAATTTTCATTCGCTATTTCTTTTTTTTTTAAAAGCAAAACAGAAAAAAGGCAGAATGCAGAATTTCAAAAACACAGTAAGAAATTAATGCTAGTCAATATATTACAAATTGTTATCTTAGAAGTAGTTCAAGGTATGAAATCTAGGTATAAAAAAATCAAACAATCAAACAATGACAACACACACTATTCTTTCTAATGAATTAACAGAATTAGTAGTATAGTTTTATCTACCTTACATACTTACACATACGTACAGTTATACGTGTGTATCTACAAACATATAATCTTTTCCTTTCTTCCATTTCTCTTCACTAGCTATTTCTTAATGAACTAAACTAAGACTACCTCAGGTAAAACTCCTCTAAATGAGCTGTTACTTTTTTTTTTTTTTTTTTTTTGCGGCACCGGGGATTGAACTCACAACCTCACGCCAGCCTGATAGGCGCATAAGCTGCTGAGCCAAACTCCCAGCCCTGGTTTTTTGAGGCAGGGTCGCACTGTGTAGCTCAGACCGGCCTTGCACTCGCGTTGCAGCCCAAGCCGGCCTCGAACTCACAACACTCCTCCTACCTCAGCCTCCCGAGTGCTGGGATTAAAGGCGTGCGCCACCACACCCGGCTATGAGCTGTTACTTTTATACAAAAGTAAATAGCCTACCAATATCTTTTAGTATAATTACCTTTTTTGATCAATTTCTTGCTGTTGTTTAACACGTTTGTTCTCAAATTCACGAATATTTTCCAGGCCAATTTCTTCACAGAAGTCATGGAAGATTTCATCTTCTATCTTTAAAATTATTTGAAAACAATTGGTTTAACAATTAATTTTAAGGAATAGACAATGCTGAAATGTAAGTTTTTTACTCCAAAGTTTTCCTAGATTAGAACAGAAATTAATCAGACCAAGCATTACTATATTTACCCAATGCTTTCTCTTTACCTCCATGAGCTCTGCCTATCTCCAAATTTCTTACTCAGAAACTAAATAAAAAGCTCATTAGCTGGCATTAATAGATGTTTTGGGTTTATATACTGTTAATATAAAGCTAGAAGGATTCCACTTACTTTAGCCACACCAAAACACAATATCGTACTTAACATTTTTTGGTGGTGGGGCATATTGGAGGCTGAAACCTGGGCCTCGCTCACGCTAGGCATGCCCTCCCATCACTGAGCTGCATCCCTAGCTCCTTTTAGTTATTTTGAGACGGGTCTAAGTTGCCCAGGCTGGCCTTAAACTTGTGATACTCCTGACTAAGCCTCCTGAGTAGCTAGGGTCACGGGTGTGTACTATTGTATCCAGCTAAGAAACTGTTCATTAAATATGAGTAAAAGCACCTAAACCAGCAAAAACAAAAAAACCAACAAAAAACCAACAAAAAAACCAAAAACAAAAACAAGAGAATTAGAACATAGAATTAAGAATCAAAAATATTTTTAAACACTAGAGTGAACTAAATCCAACAAAATAATGTTTAACCTCCATAATTTTAAAATCGTGCATTTATGTATAATTACAGGATGAGAAAGACCTGTTAACAGGAGGACACGTTAAAAGTTTTTGGATTTAGGTGAACCGATCCTGGATAGAAATGTGTTAAGACCATATTTTGACATTGTTTTGTTCTGGGTCTGGACAAACACCACAGCACCTGAGGACAGTTTCCAGACCCAGTCATAAGTCCACAGCACTGTGAGTGAATAAAGACACTGGGGATACTTAGCCTGGAGATAATTACGAAGCAACACAAGCGTGAATTCAAATTATGCAAAGAAGCAGAACTAAAAGCGACAGGTACAAGTTACGATGACTGTGGGACAAGTAACTCTTCAAGCATTAGTGAAACCCAGCCATGTCTGCCACTTCACAAGCAGGGGCAGGGTGCCCTGAGCCAAGCATTGTGCTTGGCATGAAATAAGTGTTAAAAAATAATAAACAGCCTAGCGTGCGGCACTCGCCTGTAATTGCAGCATGCTGGGAAGCTGGGGAGACTGAACACAAGTTTGAGCCCAGTCTGGGCAACACAGTGAGACCTTGTCTCAAAATATAAAATGAAAAGGGGCTGTAGCTGTAGCTCAGTGCAGAAGTCCTGGGTTTAGTCCCCAGCACTGCAAAAATGAAAATGAAAACAGAAAACCCGAGGGAAAGTTCTTTTCCTCCTAGTGTTAAGAGTAGTGGAGAAAGAAAGGGGTTGCAACTGCTACACTGGGCCAGGAGAGGCTGGAGACTAGACGGCAGCAGCACGGGTCTTTGTCTCCTGAGAGTGGTTCTCAAAGTATGCAGGGTAGCATAAAATGGTGGTGCATGCCTGTAATTCCAGCACTCTGGAGGCTGAGACAGGAGGATCGCCATGAGTTGGAGGCCAGCCTGGCTGTATAGCAAGACCCTGTCTCAAAACACAAAAACAACAACAAAAAAGGATGCAAGGAAATTAATTTGGCAAATCTGTAAGACTTAGCTTACAAGTTGCTTCTGATAGGGCATTGCTGCCTGTATCAACCCTTGCTTCAGCACATACTCAGGACGCCTGCCATCTGGTATCTGGTCTGGAACTACAGACATTTAATAATAAACAGAACATGCATCACCTTATCTATCTTTTCTTGAAATTCTTCAATTCTTTGTTGTTGTTCTTGGATTCCTTCACTCAACATAGCACACTGAGAGTCAATGTTTAGTAGCTCACTTTGTAGCTGAGATTGCTCCTAATAACAAGAGAGAAAAGTTCTCTTTTTAACACAGCTACTTGAGATTTATACAGAATAAGAGAGTTCATGAGTGAAGGTGATTCTGGTACAACTGGGTTATAAGTTCAGATCATAAGAATAATCAAAGGACTGTGATATAATCTTATGTGGGGATAAAATACCTAAAAATTACATGCTGGCCTATAATTCTTGAAACTCTTTGTTCTGGTTCTAACTTCTACCTACCCGGTGGGCAGCAGCAAGGTGCTTCTTTTTCAGTACCTCTAGCTCGCTCTGTGAATATCTGAGTCGTGTATGAGTTCCCTGTGCTTGAGTCTGTAGCTGTTTCAGGTCTATCTCCTTGCGGAGTATCTTCATTAAATCCTAAAAAGGAAAAAAAATGAGAGTATCTTACCATAGAAAAGCACTTCCCCTTTCAAAGTGCCTTCACCTTTAGGCAGATCCACAACCCACCTCCTATCCTCAGATAAGAGACAGGGCTTGCAGGCCTGCCTCACCATGCTTGGATGTTTACTTTTTCTGAGACAGGGTTTTCCTATGTTGCACAGGCTGTATCAAACTCCTGTCTCAGTCTCTGAGTTGCTGAGAGTACAAGCATACACCATCACACCCAGTTTGTTGCATATTTTCTTCTTGTAATAGTTCTATCTTTTTTTTCAATTAAAAATCATCAGTGGTATGTTAATTAAAATCGTATTCAAGCCGGGCGTGGTGGCACACATCTTTAATCCCAGCACTTGGGAGGCTGAGGCAGGAGGACCACTGTGAGTTCAAGACCAGCACAGGTTACAAAGTGAGTTCAAGGTCAGCCTGAACTACATAGTGAGACCCTGTCTCAAAAAATAGAGCAGGGAATTTAGCTCAGTGGCTTAAGTGCCTGCCTGACAGGCAGGAGATTGTGAGTTTGATCCCTGGTTTGATTCCTGGTACCAAAAAAAACAAAAAAAAAATTGTATTCAAGTTATGTATTAATTGAAGAACTTTCAGCTTATAAATATAGTTTATCTTTTCTTTTAGTTGCATTTTTCTTTTAGTAACACTTAAGTTTTCCAATCTTGCTACTTTGTCCTGACATTATTATCTATTTATTCATTTTGTTGTTATCGGGAATCAAACTCAGGACCTCACACTTGCCAGGCAGGCACTGTGCAGCTGAGCCACACTCCGGCTCCCAGGCGCCACTTTCTGAGGCAGTTCTGAAAGTCCTGTTTCTTGAGTATTAGTTGAGCTGCCGTGGCTGCTTCAACATCACAAACCAAAACACTGAATTTTCATGGTGATTTTGACTTTAGAGAAAAGACAGAATTGCATGGTGCCAGATGTGATGAATAAGATGGATAAGGACACACTGTGTTTATATCTGACAGACACTGCCATTAACATTTGATAAGTGAAGAGATTAAAAATATAGTGAAATTTTTGTTTGTTTTGTTTTTTGGGACAATGTCTTGATATGTAGCCCAGGATGGCCTGAACTTGAAGTGATCCTCCTGCCTCAGCCTCACAAGTGCTGATTATAGGCATGTGCCACCACACTAGGCTGAATGTTTAAATTGTAACATTTAATACAGTATAAGTCACTTGCCATTAATCCACTTGAAATAGTTTCCTTCATTTCAAACATTCTTATTCCACTGTTCTTCACACAGTCTCTTTTAATAAGTTTCATAAATTTAAGCGTTCACCTTTTCAGTCACCTTTTATCATAGGTTATACAGTATTCGCCAAACGTAATTTTGAAATGTCCATGTATTTGTGTACAAATCTCATCTCCCATTGAGCAACTCTTCCTTCCTCCCTTCTCCAGCCACTGGCAACCATCATTCAACTTCGTGTCCCTGAATTTGACTCTCTGGGACCTCTGATTCGTGGGGTCACAGAGGGTTTGTTCTTTGTGACTGGTTTATTTTACTCAGGTTTTCCATGTTGCGGCGTGAGCCAGAACTTCCTTCCCTTTTAAGGCTGGGGAATGGTCCACTGTGTGGAGCCCGCGTCACCCTCGCCAGGGTCAGGTGAGACAGAGGGAACTTGGGTGGATGTGGATAAGAAAAAGATGCCTTTCGAGCTGCTCATTTTCTCGGAAGTCTCTCTGTGCCTAGGCCTGAGTATGTGAACTCTTTAAAAGCTGAACACATTTATACCTTAGAGTAAATCATAAAATGCTTTACAGTTACAGAAAAGACTAAAACTAGTCAAGGAACCTTGTCACCTCCTTGAATCAAAAACTGGTATCTTTGTGCACAAAAGTTGAAGGTTAACTAGGAAAAATGAAAACATAAAATCTGAAACCATTCTTTGGACTTGGTATCTATTAAAGTTGGTATTTAAAGTAACAATGATAACAGTATTCTACAACTGTGACTTTTATAGGATGGTGATTCAGCGCTAGATGAATTTCTTTTGTGATCTTCAGAATTAGGCCTACACGTGACACATTCTAAAATCCAGAAGTTATAAAAGATTGATGATTTGGCTACATAAAGATTATGCATGCATGATGCAAAGAACAAAGTAAAATGTCAAACACAGTTGGCAGTGAAAAGGAACAAACTTTTGTTGGTACCTGGGATCAAACTCATAACCATAAGTGCCTGTCAAACAGGCGCTTAAGCCACTGAGCCAAACTCCCAGCCCTACTTTTTTTTGAGGCAGGGTGGCACTATGTAGTTCAGGATGGCCTTGCTCATGCTGTAGCCCAAGCCAGCCATGAACTCACAATGCTCCTCCTACCTCAGCCTTCCGAGTGCTGGGATTAAAGGCGTGTGCCATCAAGCCCGGTTTCAGGAATAAACTTTTGATACACATCTGTGTAACAAGACAAATGTCAAAAATGGGCTAAATGAAGGAATTATGATGAGGACTAACTCCATGCGCCCACTCCCATGAAGCCTAGAGAGGAGAAACTGTAATGACAAGAAGTGGGCTGGGCTGGCGGACCTGGGACCCAGATAGTGAGGGGCCAGAAGGGAGCACAGAGGAGCTCGGCGTGCTCACGGCAGCGCCCGGCATCACACTGTGGCAGCAGGGACATGACGACACACTGCCGGAACTTACTGACCTGTTGTCATATACAAGCTACATCCCAATAAAGCCAACTGAAACTTCAGAGCAAATACAGCTCACAGGACTACATTTACTTGTTATATAAATAATTCTTAAAATAGGCAATAAAATAACAACCCAATGCTAAGCATTCACAGGAAATTAGCACTTCACTGTTTACTTTTATTTTTACTTAAAAAAAAACCCCAGCTAGTTTAAAAACACAATTATGTTTCTTAATAGTTTGAAACTTTTATGACATAGATTTACCTTCAGCTCTTGGCCCAGCTTGCTTCTTTGGTCCCTTAGATTCTTTAACTCTTTTTCATCCCACCATCTAGCTTTGTGTTTTAAGTCACTTGATCCTCCAGAGATGACCCCAGATTTTAAAAAGAGTGTTCCATCAAGAGCTACTGTCTGTAAAGTTAAAAATATTTTATATTAGAGAAATGTATGTAAAAAAGATAAAAATAAGGACATAAATGTGGCAATTTTTACAGCTGAGAATTTTTATTTTTTTATTTTTGAGAATTTTCAGATATAAAAAATCATTTACTGGATTTTACTAACAAAACATCTAGCTTCTGAAGGAATACCAATAAACAAACTGCCAATATAAAAGCCATTTAACTAAGACCCAAAGCAATTCCTGGCAACAAATTAGCAGTAATTATCAAGTTCAAAATGAACTATACATTAGTTCCAAATATATTCAATATTGAGAAGCAAACACTAAGACTATTTACACTTAATAGCAAATAGTTTGCATCACATACTCCTGTTTTGAAGAACCTGATTTATATGTTAATGGCATATGAAAATGGCCTTACTAGCCGGGTCTGGTGGTGTACACCTGTAATCCCAGCACTTGTTGGGGCTGAGGCAGAAGGATCGCTGTGAGTTCAAGGCCACCCTGGGCTACATACAGAGTTCAAGGCTGGTCTGAACTACATGGCGAGAGCCTGTCTAAAAAAAAAATTGGCCATCAAGAAATCAAATAATAACCACACTTCCTTTTGAGTTACACACTAAACCATATATGCTGTTTTTTAAACTTACTGTACTGTATCTTGGAGATTATTCCATACTTGTACATAGACAGTATACATCTCTTTTAGAAGTTGCACAGTATCCCATCATATGAGCTGGCTAGCTGGCTTACTTGCTTTCTTGAGACAGGGTCTTGCTATGTAGTTCAGGCTGGTCTCGAACTTGTGGTGATCCTTTGGCCTCAGCCTCCCAAGTGCTGGGATTACAGGTGTACACCACCACTCCCAGTTTTATATGGGCTTTCTATTTTTACTTAACTAATCTTACATAGATGAGTGAGTTCATTTTTCTTAGCATACACAATGGTTCAGTGAACACACACTGCATAAAGCTGTAAGTTCACCATATCTAAGTCCCTACAAAAACTACAATAGGTAGAACTGCCCTTTATGGAGATGTACATTTATACTCTCACAGCCCTAAACAAAAAAGCCTCTCTCCCCACAAAATGTTACTGTTTTTTGTTTTTTTTGTAGCGGGGATTGAACTTACAACCTCACGCCTGCCAGACAGGTGCTTAAGCCACTGAGCCAAAATCCTGGCCCTAGACTTTTTGAGGCAGGTCACACTATGTAGCTCAGGCTGGCCTTGTGCTCACATTGTAGCCCAAACCGGCCTCGAACTCACAATGCTTCTCCTACCTCAGCCTCCCAAGTACTGGGATTAAAGGCGTGTGCCACCACGCCCGGCTTGTTACTGAAGTTTTGATACTGGTCAATCCGACAAGTACAATACTACCCCAGTGTAGTTTTATTTTTGGATTTAATAGGTTAAATTTTATTTAACCTAACATATCCAAAATATTACCACTGATCAATAGTGATTAATATATAGTGTTAGGACTGGAGTTAGAACTCAGCAATAGTTATCTAGCATGTGCAAGGTTCAATGATATAGCACACATTATCCTTCATTTGAAGTGTTTGAAGTCACGTGTGCATTTTACACTCACAGCACATCTCAGCTCACACCTGTCCCGTCAAGGGCCTCAGAGCCATGTGTGGCTGGTGGCCGGTGTCCTGGGCTGCTGTCCAAAATAACTAGGAACTCAGGGAGAAAATGTTTGCAATTCAGAAGAAGCTATTTCAGGACACTTTGTAAATTACAGCCATTGTAATCTTCTTTCCCTCTTTCCTCTCCCCTTTTCCTTCTTTCCCTTATTTCTCCTTCAGTCTTTTGGGTTCTTCAGCTGTGAGCTTAATCTCCATTCTTCACTTTATGACATTAGGGCCTGGCTCCATCACTTGGCTTTTTTACCCAGTGTAGTTTTAATGGGTATTTCCCAGAGTACTGTATAAGTGAGGGAGAATGACTGTGCATACTTCCTTTGATAAAAGCAGTCCATGTTTTATGTGTGTGTAAGGGTATGTGTTACGGTGGACTGAAGCCGGGGCCCTTTTTTATTTATTGATTGATTGGTCTTTTTGATACCAGGTCTCACTATGCAGTTCAGGCTGACCTTCAACTCACTTTGTAGTCCAGGCTGGCCTTGAACTCGTAGCGATCTTCCTGCCTCAGGTTTCCAAGTGCTGGGATTACAGATGTGTGCTACCACATTTGGCTCATTTTTTATTTTTTAAAATAGGGTTACATTAAATTGTTAAATTCCACAGGCTGGGCTCACATTTGCAACCTTTCTGCTTCAGCCTCCCACAGTGTTGGGATTACAGGCTGTGTATCACCATACCTGACTGTTCATATTCTTTGTTCATTATCTTCACTGTATTACTATTCTTCACCTTATTGTGATTTGCAAGAAATTCTGCTCTTTATTACAAGCCACAAATATTCTCCTCGATTTGGCATTCTTCCTTTGATTTTGCTGATGATGGTTTTTTGCATTGTGGGGAGTCACACCGAGGCCTCACCAATACCAGGAAGGCATTTTACCACCGGAGCTACATCCCCAACTCCGCTTATGATAGTTTTTGCAATGCAGAAATTCTTTATGTCAATTTATCCACTTTTTATAGTTTTTGCCACACTGAAAAGGCTTTCCTATCTGAGATTAAGAAAAAATTTCCCTAAAAACTTTTACAGTTTTACTTTTTACAATTCTAATGTACCTGGAACTTATTCTTAAATGACTATGAAAGGTAGAGTACCTAGTTGTACAGTAACAGGTAGTTTTAGTTACTTTTTGTTTAGGGTTTTTTGTGGGGTTTTTTCTGTTGTTATTGTTCTGGGGGTTGAACCCAGGGTCACACATACAACACCAACTACTTGCTCTACTGCTGAGTCCTGTTTGATTTTTGAAAAAATGACTTTTTTTCATAAGTTGTGGAAGAACTTAGTACCATTTTTCTGGGTGTGTTTTAAAAGGGCAATGTATAAAAAGACCTTTCTGTTTATGTTTTAAAGTAACAATTAATTGGCCTATGGGTGAAGGAAGCAAATAACTGTTGTAGCTCTGGAATGGATGACAGATCCCATGGAATGGACAGAATAATCACATACACATAAAGAGATTCCAGGTTTTAAAATATTGATACAGCTGGGCATGGTGGCGCACACCTGTAATCCCAGCCCTTGGGAGGCTGAGACAGGAGAATCACTGTGAATTCAAGGCCAGCTTGAGCTACACAGTGAACTCAAGGCCACACAGTGAACTTGAAGCCAGCCTGAACTACACAGCAAGACCTTATCCCCCCCAAAATACATAAAATACAATATTGATATATGTTTTAAGAGTACTTAAAAATTGAGTTATCACAAAAATATGGTACCCAAATTATAACTAGCAGAACTACTGTGATTTACATTATGCAATTTATATGCACTATAGTCCATAATTAAGCCAAAATATTTTATGAAGTCACTTGCAATGTTCAAAGAAAATTTTAAAATATGACATTATCCCTGGAAAATCAAAGTTTAAATTTTAGACAATAATTCTTATGAAAATGTGACATCTATCATATTGTTTTAACCAACCTAAAACACAGAAAAAATATAAAGTCCCTCAAATGTAGTTAAGATACAAATAAAACCAACTGAGTTTTTCAAGTATCAGCAAGAACAAGACACAGGTATAAAGCATGTTCTTATGGATAAGAGAAAAACTAAATATTTGTTATATGAAGAAACAAACAGCTTTATGTTCATATAACTTCTTTAAATTAACTGTACACATCTTTAAAAGTCAATTTTACAGTGTTTTACAAATACGCAAGTCACTTTTAGTATAGTTTATTAGGTAGCAAAAATAAGGAAGAGATTTTATATCTCACTTATTACTCCTGTTTAAGTTTAATATGTAGAAATCAGTGACGGTGATTACTAAAAAAAGCGATCACATCATTAACAGTATTACTGACAAAACGCCAAAGTGAAGGAAGAGTTAAATTTTGTCTGGTTTTAATGAATGAATTTAACACTGGAAATTCTCATGCCTCATAAGAATAGCTTGCTTTGTATTAATCTGTAATTCTGGACACTGCAAGTAAATAATAAAATGACTGCCACATTTCTAGAGCTATTTGCTAGGTACTATCACAGCATTACACCTAATGTTACTTAATTTAACTCTCAGAATCCTACGAGGGGTTCAAAAGCTTGCCTAATTACTAAATTACTAAGTAGCATCTCTGGTCTTATTTTATAGTTAATATTGCTGGGCATTATTTATACTATCATAAATGTAATTTTTAAAAACTTACATAATTTGAGAAATTTAACATTGCTCAACTAAATACACACTATTCAGATGTAAATACAGTAATTTTTACTTTTAAAAAACCAAAATTATTTCCTTGAAAGACTACCATTCAGGAATCTCATTTCAATTGTTCTATTATACACTGAATTATATTAAATTTTGATATATAAAATAGTGCCTCCATTAAACACTTAAGAACCTTGTATGTAAAGCAAGCACCTAAAATCTCCCTTTATGTTCAAAAACGTATTTACTATATAGGAAAATGCAGGGAAAATCTGTGGTTTAGCAAGAACACATTTTTTTTTTTGTACCAGGAATTGAACTCAGGACTTTGTGCTTGCCAGGTAAGTGATGTGCTGCTGAGGTATATCTCTGGCCCCCTAGGAAGAACACTTATTCCATATACATTAAAAAGAAATCAACTACCTCAGGATTTTATAATAAGTTTAATTCCTAGCATATAATTCCTGATGTGACAAAATGCTACATAAGCTAATTTTTTTTAAAAACTCAACATTATAAAAATTATCGATGTGATAACCATCTTGGATTCTATGTTGATTTTTCTTATATATATATATACGAAAACAGATACAAATGTGTGTGTGTAGGGGTGTCTTATAAATACAGCTTAACTTAGCCAAAGGTGCCACCCGAGTTTCCTTTCTTACTTTCCGTCTTTCAGGTCCACCGAATGCAATATGTCTCGCTTCTTCCACAGTCTCACAGACAAGACCATTTCCACACACAAACTGAATCACTTTCTTCAGCTGAGGAAACTGAGTCTTTATGACATCGATCATCATTTTACAGCCTTTAATCTCCCTTAGTCTTTCATTGATTGGCTTGATCTGAAAAGTTTAAAAATATTTCATACATTCGTTATATTAAAATACAAATCAAGTACTCATTCCATTCCCATAAAACACAGAAGCATGACAACAAAAGATCAACAGCATGCATTTATATGCAATCAAAGTTTGACAAGGATGCAAGAAACTACATCCACACTGTCTCGCGTAATATTTTTTAAAAATACAAAAACTTAATCAAAAGAAGATATAATTTCCAGATTATAAATTGTTGAATGTCCTTTATTGTTTAATAGTAAGTGCTTCATGCTCTCCAGGTCACAAAATCTAGGAGAACACAGTACCCATTTAGGTATGTGTCACAAGATCAGCATAACACTATGGAAATTTAAAAACCACTCTAGGCTTAAAGGATCAAGAAAGTCTTCAGACCGTCTTAGACATGACTTTCAGGTTGGGCTTACAAATCAAAATTTTTAAAAAATTGCAACATATTACTGAAAACCAGGAAGTATGATCTCATTTTTGTTATTAAAAAAAAAAAAAGCAAAAACACTATAAGTAACAAAACTATATACACTTGGGGATACACACACACACACACATACACACACATAAATACACATACGTATTTATATAAACTGAGTACATGGGAAAGCAATTTGAAAGTAATATAAAGAAATGAGCACTGAGAAGAGGCAGAAGTGTTCCTTTTATACTTGATACACTTAAAAGATTTAAAAAAAAATCTACTCTGAAAAACATCTCAAGTAAGTAATGAGTAAAATAGGACTGTAAGAGGCAGACAAAGTCAGGCAGGAAAACATCACGAGCAGAGGTATAGAGTGCGGCACAGAGGCGCAGGCAGCAGGGCTGCCGTGAGGACCAGCAGCTGGCCCTTGCCGAGCCCCTCCTCCGCATGGCTGTTACACTGCAGGGTTCACGGTAAGGTGAAGACCTTCGTCCTCTACTTCATGGAGAAAGGAACTAAAGCTCAGAAAAATTAGGACCAAGTCACGCAGGTTCAGGAGTCGGGCTGAGAGGCAGGCTCGGGGGATCCAGCTCTAGCACACGGGCACTTACCAGCCACATACTCAGCCTGCAGTGCAGGGTTCTTGACTGCTGGACCAAACAATTTTCTGTAGTAGGCGAAGAAAAATCATGGATGGATACCAATCATATAGTAGAATTCTGCATTCGTGATATGCTAACGCATCTCAACACACACCCCAAAGCTCAAAATTTAGCCTGCTCCACCAACAGCTGACAAACTGGACCAAACGTTTATACACAGTCTGAGTTGGCCTTTTACCAACAGACTACACATGTCATGTGTCTCCTCTAGTTCTCTATGGAATAAAATATATTGCTGGCCAGTAGGTAGAGTGGTGCACTGACAGAGCCATGGACTCAAAGACACTAAGACAGAATTGTGGCAAAACTGAACTAGGAAGACAGGATACAGTGTGCCAGGCACCTGGGTGACTGACTGCAAACAGGCATCCATGCTAAGGTCTTTTCGCAATGTTTTCCACAGTTTTGGGCAAGAAAGTAAAGAGACAAGATTTGATGATTACTCAATACCAAAATTACAATGTTCTTACATCAAGGTAATCCAGAGCAAGGAAAGTCTCAGGTTCAGCCCGTTCCTCCTTCAGAAATCGAATGCAGTCTTTTGCCACCTTTTCAGAGGCTACTACAATGGCGAACATGTACCGACCAAAAATCTTAGTCACAGCCAGCTGGTATTTCTTATGAATGGGGTGACACAGGTCCAACAGCCTTCCAAACTGTGCAGGTTTCAAAAGAGAAAACAAATACATCAGTGAGAAACACAATTCTTTGCTTTCTAGTAATAAAGAAGCATAGAGAAAAAGGGCTGTAATGCTACGAAATTACACACATATTAGAGTCTCATTCCAATGGAAGTAGGTGTCAGTATGAAATGCACACTTAGGTGTCTCACATTTCGTTTAGTCCTACTAAAGTATTACGATTTTTTATAAAAGTACTGTTATTAAATAAATAATAGCAAATACTATTCACTCATTCCTTTTTTCACTTGGAAAGACTCTACAAGGCACCTACTACATCCAGGCAAGGACTGAACTAGACATTACTGAACAAAATAGTTTCTAATCTCATAAAATTTTCAGCATAGTAAGACAAAAATTATCAAAGGGATGTACAAAGCAGAGTTATATCTTGTAATGAAGTTCATAGTGTTTTGAGGGTATAATCAGGAACTAGGTTGGCCTAAGAAACTGGAAGAACCCCCACGCAAAGAAGTCTTATCTAAGCTGATGTTAGCTGAGTGGCCAAAGTTGAGTGCAGTAGTGAACACCTGTAACCCAGTACTCTAGGGAAGCTGGGGCAGGAGGGTTGCAAGTTTGAGTCAAGCCTAGAGAACTTACTGACACCCTGTCTTAAAATAAAAAAAAAAAAACAACAAAAAACAGTTCATGTAGCTCAGTGCAAATGCCCTGGGTTCAACCCTTAGCACTGCCTTCCCCCACCAAAAAAAGTGATTGAAGTTAAAAAAACTTTACTAGAAAATATCTGAGTATAAATCATCCTGACCTAATTGCCCCTAAAATAGCTAATGATTTAATTTTATATTTTTGTACTCTATTCCATTTGTTGTTTTACTTTAGGCATACCTACTTTAAGATTTATTTCCATTTCCAATTTTTTCCCCCTTTTTAAATCTTTTTCTTTTTTGGGTTAATAATTTTATTTCTGGCTGTGTATTCCACTTTTCAATATTTCTTATTTACTAGTCTGCTATTAAGTGCAGATTGTTGTCTATAATAACGTTTGATCTTGTTTTCTTAGCTCTCTATTTCTTTTTAATTAGTTTTACCTCACATTTGAATCTGTTTTTAGGAATTCCAGCTTTTATTAAATTGTCTATAGCATAAAATACAGGGAACTTTGTCCTGTAACGTCCTAAACTTGACTCTCTCCTCTCGAACATATTAAGACACGCTCTCTTTATATTACACATTCCTGCAGCAGCCAGGGTGACTCCCTCCTTACGTTCACGTGGTAGCATTTGGACCTTTCATTTGCTGCGATGCAGAACTTCTTAGGTCCTTTCCCACAGAACTAAGATGATTACCTCCCCTGAGCAGCAGCTGAGAGAACAGAGACGGCGTTTCCTGTTCTAGCCACATTCCTATGGCCTATGGACTCAGAGGGCACATTCATGTGAGAGCTGGGCCAGGGCTCTGTTAGAATACACTCTGTGTGAGTTCCTGGTTCTGCCCTTTCTTCTGAGCTTTTCATTAGTGTCCCATAGCATGGTTCTCCTTCAGGGCAGGAAGACACACCTCACTTTGGAGAGAGGTCTTCAACTCAGTGAGGAGCCAGGGATTCTTCTCTTCCACCAGAGAGCATTAGGGTTATGTTTCCTGATTCATCTGTTTTTATGTCTAACGCTCCACACTTAGAAGGAAAGGAAACAAATACCATGTACGAGTTTCCTCCTCAGGGATACTTGGGATAACAGGTGTGAATTCTCAGGAATTAGTCAATTTATTGGTTTAATTTAAGCAAAACTTCAGGACTACTGCCATTTCCTGAAGTTTATGGCATTAGGTTGTTTGGCTGTTGAACTGTTTTTTGTGGCTGTTTTATTCTGTTTACTAACTTCTGCCATTCAGTTAAGAAATTCAGGGAGCAAGACTCTGTGAGCCAGCCCTATTCTTGCATCATTATCCAGAAGTCAAAGCCAACATTCAAAGAGTCAGAAAGAAAGAAAAACAAAGCTATAAAGGAGATGAATAAGTGCGTGGACAGAAAGGGAGGAACTAAACCACAAGGGCGTTTACCATGGAGGCCAGTGAGAGATGTTCTGAAACAGAGCAATGGTTAACAGTGCCAAACATTGCAAAGATACCATCACAAAATAAGGAAAGCCAGGACACATCGGTGTCAGCAAAACAGAAGTCAGGTGCCAGACCCTGGATACCACAGGAAGTGACAGGATGAGGCTGACATCGTGGCAACGGGAGATCACTGTATTCTGGCCAATAAAATACAGGTAATAATCCTGGGTGCAGCCTGACTTAAGAGAATAAAAATATGCTAACGGTATCTGCTGAAAACGTCTGCTTTAAGTAAGTGAGCTCATGGAGAACATGAAGTCTGCTGTCTCTCTGGAGGGGCTCGGATTGCCTCATGACACCCAAGTCCCTCAGGGATACCGGTCTGCACGTGAGTTATCAGGCACCGCCTCCGTGTCCTGCTTCTCCCTAGTAGGTGCTTGTGTACAGGTACTGTGCAAAGTTGTTTCCTCTTACCCTAATTATTACTGTAATTCATTTTTACTATAATATTTACACAGGAATAAACTGTCAAGTACAAAACGCAAAAGATTTCTGAAATATCTCAGTACCGCAAAAATAAAACGAAAACAGATATTCTGATCTAAGATCTCGCAGTGGGAATATTTCTAATCCCCAGAAGGATTGTTTTCCCCACGGGGAAGAGCACGGCGCTTCTGCTTTACTCATCCTAGTTACCACGGAGTCTGGGTACAGTCTTTTCAGGTGCTCCAGCACTTCTGCTCTCTTGAGCTCCTGCTTCCCCTCATGGTTATCAATTCCGGCATTCTGCAAGTCACTCATAACACGACCCAGTTCTTCATTCACTTCAGACATTCTTGATTTTGCTTTTCCAATTTCATCTATCAGGGCTTCCTCCTGCTGTCTTTTATCATTCAACAAATTCCTAAACAACAACAAATTATATAGCAAAAAGATAAACCAAAACTTAAAAACTACCAGAGGCAACATACACTCGTCTGGATTTGCAAGAGAACATGGCAGTGCTCTATTGGTTTTTAAAGAGTTAAAAAATAAGCCGGACGTGGTGGCGCACGCCTTTAATCCCAGCCTTGAGAGGCTGAGGCAGGAAGATCATTGTGAGTTTGAGACCAGCCTGGGCTACGAAGTGAGTTCAAGGCCAGCCTGAACTGCATCTGTCTCAAAAAATAGGGCTGGGAATTTAGTTCAGTGGCCTAAGCACCTGCCTGGCAGGCATGAGGTTGTGAGTTCAATCACCAGTACCAAAAAAAAAAAAAAAAAATTAAAAAATATAATACAAAATATCTAAACCAAACATGGGCAAAAGACCTTTTGATCATTCTTTATGGATTCAAAAAATACATTTTTTTAAATACTAAAAAAACAAAGACAGCTAACTTTAACCAGAACACTCATCAAGCATTTAAAAATAAGGAAATGCCAATTAAGAAGAAATCCTTAGTGGTACACTACCTAGGTTGTATTAGTTCTCACAGCATAACTCATTAATTCTTTATAAAATACCAACACTGCCTTCTTGGTGAGTGGCGCTAGCAGTGCAGGCTCCAGGAAGAAAAAAATCCATGCCTCCTGTGAGCCTACCAGCATATGGGCTGAGAATCTACAACTCCCCCTGCGCCCCCGCCACCATAAGCAACCTGCTGGTTCGAAGGACCACGATTTTGCAGGCCTGAGGCCAGTAGTCTGAGCATTTCTTGGGAAGATGACAGTATGCAATGTAACAAATATGGGGGATTCCCTTCTATCTTGTCTTTGAGGCCCAATATTGTTCTCACTGTTTTGCTTTATTCTGATTAATTGTTTTGCTTTATTCAATATTCTGTTTTGATTGGTTTTATTCTATTTTGTTTTTGGTTTGATTTTATTATACCTGATGGAACGGTCAACTACTGTGAAGATAACAAGATATACTATGGTAGCTATTGTTTTCCTAGTATCCTGCTTTGAAGTTCTGCACCAGTTCTACTGCTTTGCTTTGACTGACTTTGTTCTGTAATGTTTTGTTGTATTTTACTATCTTTAAAATAAAATTAATTTAAAAAATAAATAAATAAAATAAAAATACTAAAAGGGATAAGTTTCATCACTGTTGCATATTTATATTTTCAAAATTTAAATACTGTGGGTAAGTATAACCTTTAATGATCACAATGCAATGAAAACAATGGTATGAAAATACTGCTAGAACAGTGCGGACATCCTTTGATGTATATAGAAATATACTGGGCTCTAAAGATATAAGACAGATATAAGTGCAGAGATTTTTTTCCCTCTACTTACGTGCATGTCTTTGTATATACCTCCAATTTAGCTATTCGTTTTTTGTGATCTTCTATTTGTTCTTTTATTTGTTTTAGATTTCCCTAAAAGAGGAAATAAACCCTAAAGTCAATTAGCAATTCCAAACTAATAAAATCCCGTCTCAGACTTACCACACTGTAAATTGTTATGAATTTGAACTGTATTGAATATAGTCAAATGAAAATAGTTATGAAAGTGAATTTTAATTTTGAAAAGTCAATCAGGTTGACAATTCAGCTAAACTGTTACAGCCATTCAAGGACCTTGACTTAAAAATTTAGGAGTGCTGGGAGCCAGTGGGGAGTTTAAAAAGATCAGGTTTTGGGGATGGGAATACAGCTCAATGGCATAGCACCTTCCTGGCAAGCACAAGGTCATGAGTTCAATCCCCAGTACCAGGGGAAAAAAAAAGATCAGGTTTCATAATTCGACTTAAATAATAAAACTATCATTTTGGTCACTGTGCTATGACTTCTATGTAGGAGTCAAGGGCAGTAACTGAGAAACTGTAGGCCACTCACCACACTGACCCAAACCCTCCAAAATGGTGAAGTGGACCAGGCTGACAGCTGTAGAAATGGAGAGATTCTTGGTATATTTTGAAGATGGAACCAATGGAAATTTGTTGAAAGAATTAAGAGATAGGCTCTACTTTTTGGCAACCTGAGCCACCAGGAAGACGGAACAGTTATGACTGGAGATGAGAGTGACTGCACAGCACGTGTGGGTGGGTGGGGACGGGAAGGTCAGGAGTGTAGTTTGGAATGCGTAACTAAGTCTGAGATACTGAGGAAGTAGGTGGGTATGTACAAGGTTAGAGTTTTAAGGGCTGAGCTGAAGATAAAAAATTTGCAGAGCAATATTTAAAGCTGTGTAACTACAAATTGCCAAGGCGGTGAATGTAGGTAAGAGAAAAAAAAATCAAGAATGGGAATATAGTAACATCGACCACATCAAAGTCCTCTGAAGACAAACTGGGTTTTTTGTTTTTGTTTTTATGTTTTGTTTTTCTGGAGCTGGAACATGAACTCATGACCTCGCGCTTGCCAGACAGACACTGTGCCACTGAGCTATATCCCTGGCCCTGACACACTGGTTTACAGCAGTTTTTGCTATAAAACATATGTAAATAAATGCTATATTATAATGTCACAATGCTCAGAAACTCCATAATGAATTGTTCTTACTGTTGAATGTGCTATAATAATGTTGTAGCCGAGTTCTTGGACTTTAGAAAGTCGTAATGCATTGAAGGGAGAGACTAGATGCTTGGTGAACTGTCACTGCCATTTACACCTGGCCAATCTGCCTATCGCAAGGGAGACAAGGCCACCCTTGTACCAATGAAGGACTCAAAGGACAGGAGTTAAATAAGTCAGTTATCTGTTGCGATTATTTGCATTAAGTAGAGACTAAGGCTGCTGGAAGCCCAGAGTGCCTCACGGGGGCAGAGCATCATTGTGCTGTCGTGATGGCAGCTCCTGCTGTCCATGGACTAGCTGCTCTCAGGCTCCAGTCTCCCCGCCACTCCGCGGGGCTCATTCCAGAACCCTCTGTGTTACGTGACCCTTAAGTCCCTTGTATAAAACAGAGTAGCACCTGAGTACAACGGACACACATCCTCCCATGCATTTCAAATCCTCTCTAGATTATTTAGGACACCTATAGAATGTACACGCTGTGCAAACAGGCATAATACTGTACTTAGGAAACAATGACAGGAAAAAGTCTGTAAATGTTCAGTAAATGTGCTTTTTTCTGAAACTATTTTCAATCCTTGATTAGTCGAATCCACAGAAGCAGAACCCAGGGATGCAGAAGGCAGACTGCATCAGTCTTGAATGTTTTCAATGACTTTGCCTTCGGCTCCACTAGGATACTTACCTGTCCCCTCTGTTCATCCCCCCTACCTTCCTGGACTAAAAGACATGTAGGAAACAGACTGTGCCTTACGAACATCACTACTCAGATGCCCAGAAAACACTTAGTGCATGAACGCAAGCACTGCCTTTCCCAGCTGGAACCATAAAAAAGCATCTAAATAATACTAGGAGCAGGACATAGAATCCAGAAATGCTTTCTCTTTTTGCGATGATGGCGATCGAACCCAGGGCCTCAGCACTCAACTACTGAGTTAAACCCCAGCCCCTCAACATTTTAAAAACTGTTTATGTTTGAAGTAAATCCATTTATATGTAGACTGAAAAGTTAGTAAGAGAGGGACTACGACTTGATCGACAGTAATTCTAAATCATTACTGCACAACCTCAAGTACCTCAACTTCTCCGTGCCGCCTCTTCTCCAACGCCAGTCTTTCCTTCTCCGCTTTCTGTGCCCACTGCAGCTTCTCCAACTGCTGAGTCATTATAGCTACTTTCTTTCTTACTTGCTCCTTAAGTTCTTTATAACGATCCAGCTATATAAACAGCATCAAATCATTGCTAACTCACTTAAAGAAGTATGAGAGAAAATTCTTTGTAAAACATCCTGGACTAGCAGATTACTGACCAAAAACTTGTTTTATATAAATTAGAACATAATTAACCATTTTCTCCGGGTAAGATATGTGAACATAATGTGAAAGCCTCCTTACCTTAACCTCTTTAGATAGAGCAACAAGATATTCAAAACAAATGCTATCTAAAACTCTATAAGAAATTTTAAGAGTGCCAGGCATGGTGATGAAAGCCTGTAATTCCAGTACTTAGGAGGCTGAGGCAGGAGGATTGCCGTGAATTTGAGACCAGCCTGGGTTACATGATGAGTTCAAGGCCAGCCTGCACTACATAGCAAGACCCTATCTCAAAGAAAACACACTAAAGGAAAAAAACAAAAACAAAAAACAGGAGTGAATCTTAAGAGAGAAAAGAGAATTCAGAGAAAATGATATATCTTTTTCTATTTATATAGCCACAATTATTTTGGCATGTTATAATGTAAAATTATCATAAAACTAAAAGACAAATGATAAAAGTTTAGTTAAGAGGTTTGAAAATTCTCAATCGCATATTTTTGATACTTACTATTAACTTATAATTATTATACACTATACTAAATTGGATATTATTCTATCACTGAACATTTTAAATTACCTTACATAATCATTTTCCTTCCTGTCAATTAAATGTCTTTAACCACACATATATCTGACCTTTAAATTTTTATAATATCATGAGACAAAACAATTGTTTTACTATAAAAATAATGTGGCTAATTATCTAACTTTAATTACAAAATTACACCAGGTGATCTTGCTAAGACTTTAATGTATAAATGTTATAATGGCATCTATCATATAAAGAAAAACTAGCTTAAAGACTAAATTTAGATTCTGCACAGATTTAAAATTTTAAATTCTAATAATTTACATTATGAAGATAATCTCTTAAATAGCAGAGAAGTCATTCTATAAACTTTTCCTAATTAAAAGGATAAATTGAAACAATTAAAAATGATTTCCCATTTATGGACTTTTTCACCTGACTGGCTTCCAGTTCAATGCCTCGCTCTTTCTGTAAGAATTCTTCAGTCTGTTTTTCAAAACTTTCCCATGCACTCTCTAAGTCAGCCAGCTCCGTCTGCAGGGCTCGCATGTCATCTTCCTGCTTAGAACACTGTTTCTCATAGTCCTTTATTGATTTCTTAGACACGTCCAATTTCTTGAGGTGGTGAGAAGTATTTTCTTTGGCTTTAATGTACTGAGGCCTCTTCTGATTTAAAAGTGTTTCAAGAGCTCTAAAAAGTAAAAAAGATTTTTTGAAGAAAATGAATTCTGTTAATATACAAATGGAAGTTCTTTTGTTCAAATCACATTTCAAACTAAATTCTACGAATCAGTTCTAAAGACTGTTAAGACGATCGATAGTTGCACAGCGTGGGCAAGCTGAGGGAGGGGTGTGTAGATGAAGCAGGCAGCGATTTCAAAGAGTGCTTAAATGATGAATTTTCCCAAACTGTGGAACTTCGCAGCACCAAGAGTAAATTTTTAAGTAAAGACTTTTTTTACATAATCACATGAGACTGAGGGGTACCAGATGAAATGCAGAATGTGACAAAAGAATGTAACTATATTACAAATATATTAAACTTTAATAAAAGAGTGTGAAGAAAAACTGCTGGCTGAAAGTCACTCTGGAATCTCCATCATCAAAGGGACTCACACAAAACACTGTCCCCTAGTTATAAAAATGCCTCCCTTGTGAGTATAAGTTAACTGTTCTGATATTGCTATATGTGATGACTGGAACTGAACAATTAAGTAAATCAATGGCCGGATGGTGGAAGCCAGGTTTCTCACTATTGAAAAGGGAGTTTCAAAACAGGAGCAGGTTGAGCTGGGCATGGTGGCGCATGCCTTTAATCCCAACACTCGGGAGGCTGAGGTAGGAGGAGTGTTGTGAGTTCGAGGCCAGCTTGGGCTACAACGCGAGAGCGCAAGGCCGGCCTGAGCTACGTAGTGTGACCCTGCCTCAAAAAACTAGGGCTGGGAGTTTGACTCAGTGGCTTAAGCACCTGTCTGGCAGGTGCAAGGCTGTGAGTTCGATCACCAGTGCCAAAAAAACCCCAAAAAAACAAAAAAACAAGAGCAGGCCAAAGTCATCTGTATGGAGATGGATCCAAGTCATGTTTAGCTTACTACAGACCCAGATGGTTACATGTGGAAATACTGACAGACAGGCGCGTATGTGAGTCAGCACACACACACCTGTCCTAGTCCTGTCAGCTAAGAAAGACTAGCAGCAAAGAGCACACTCACGTGCAGATGCTGGCTCCTAAAAAACTATTCAACAACAAAAGGAGCCAGCACTCCTGGAGAAATGCTTGGTTCCAGGCCTGGGGCATCTCACAGTGCCATAAAGTACAGACATGCTGAAAAATCACAAGGATAAGGCTATGTCAAAGTAACACAGGAACCAACTCAAGGCATTCTCAATGGCCACAGGTAGACACCATGTTGATACGACACAGAACGCAAGACGTGCCACAACACAGATACTATGCTGACACCCTGATACCCTGTGATGAGAACAGCATTCTACTTCTGTAGACCTCCTCTCCAAAATCTACGATGCCAATACAATCATGAGAAAACTATCAGACAAATCCCAAGCGAGGGTCATTCTACAGAAAACCTGGGCCAACACTCCCGAAAACTGTCGAGCTCACCTAAAGACAGAAAGCCTGAAACAGCTCCACAAAGGTGATTTGGGTTTTCCAGTTAGATGTTCTCACAGACCCAGGTACCTTTCCTTCAGAATACTTTGCAAATGTATTTGAGTGATGATTTTACAATGTCTAGACTAAACTATGAAGTTATATGCCTTATGAAGACAAAGTCAAGGTCTAATTTGCCCTTGATTGTATCCTGGAATATAGATCTTTTTTTTTTTTAATAAATGAATGAATAAAAAAAAAAAACATTGAAAGCCTCAAAAACTGTCACAGACACGGAAAAAACACTTAAATGTACTGTGGTGTTCTGGGTCTGAAAAAGGACGTGAGGTACACACTAGGATATAAAGAAAGTATGAATTTTAATAATAATGTATCATACTGTTATAGTACTTCTGAAAAATGACAGCATACTAATAATATAAAATGTTAATAATAAGAGAAACAGCATAGGGAATATGGAACTCTACTCTTTCTGAATACCCAAAAATAATCCAAAGTAAAAAGCTCATTTTGTTTTTGTTTTTTGAGACAGGGTCTCACTATGCAGGTCAGGCTGGCCTTGAGCTCACTTTGTAACCTAGGCTGGTCTCAAACTCACAATGATCCTCCTGCCTCAGCCTCCCAAGTGCTGGGATTACAGGAGTGTGCCACCACACCTGGCTATAGCTGTTTTTAAAAACTCACTTCAGTTCCTTCTCTGTTTGTTGTAGTTGTCTTGTTAGCACTCCGTGTTCCTTCTTCTTGGCCTTCACTATGTTCTCATGATGAGACCGCGACTCTTCTATGACATCCAAATCCCTATTCACGTGCTCTAACTCAACGTTCAGGACATGAATTTTTTTCTCATTATGATAGAGCCGGAAAAGCTGCAGTTGTATCTTGTTTAGTTTCAGCTCTTCAAGGAGACTTTGGTAACGCTCTGCCTACAAAACAACACAATTCAACATAAGTTAGAAGGGAGTATATTTAAGCTGACTTTCCACAAATTCCACTACCATTCCACCACACTGATCCATAATGAATTTTTCCTTATGCTATTAAGAAACAGTATTCTTGACAAAAGCAGTATTATTTGGACACTTTCTGGATACACTTCTAAAATAAGCCAGCAAACCAGTGAATGATCCCGAATGAATGCACTTAGTGTTAATGCTAATAATAAGAATGAAAGAGCAGCTGCTACCTAGTGTCCTTACCCCAATCTCTGTCTTGAGAAGTCCATTAACATCCCCTGGCATTAGCTTCCTCATTTGTAAACTGAAGACAGAGTGTTACATGACTATACATTCCCTAGCAATGGTATTTACCTTTTTCTTTTTTTTTTTTTTTTTTTTTGGTGCTGGGAATCTAACTCAGGACCTTGTGCTTGCCAGGTAGGTGTTTGTGCTGCTGAGCTGCGTCTCCAGCCCTTCCTAACAACTTTAAATTCAACGATTTCAGATAAAATTAATATCATGGGGCGTAATTTTTCTACTGATAAAAATAATAGGACCAGGCCGAGCGTGGTGGCACACACCTTTAATCCCAGCACTTGGGAGGCTGAGTTAGGTGGAGCGCTGTGAGTTCGAGGTCGGCTTGGGCTACAACGTGAGCAAAGCTGGACTGAGCTACTTAGTGCAATCCTGCCTCAAAAAAAATAGGGCCAGGAGTTTGGCTCAGTGGCCTAAACACCTGCCTGGCAGGTGCGAGGTTGTGAGTTCGATTCCTGGTACCACAAATAATAATAATAATAGGACCAATGGAAGCTGCAGTAATTTACTTAATTATAATTCATATTACATGAGGGAAAAAAAGAATTTCCTTAACATCAATCTGTGCTATTAATAAAGAAATAAAAGACTGGGCCACTTCAAGAGGAGAGTTCCCAGTCAACAAAGTATTCTAAGTAACAGCTAAATAGTCATCTACCAAGGATGCTGTAAAAAAAAAAAATTAGGAAGCCTGCCTATTTTACCTGTGTCTCTAATGTTTCAAGTTCTGCAGTCCAGCAAGCCATCTCGGTATACAGGGAGTACTACAGGTTGAGCTTTACTGCCCATCCCTTTCCACTAACAAAAACAAGAATGTACACAGACATTCAAATATGAAGGAACTGAGAAAATTTCACTAATTAGGAACCCATCTGCCCTTTGTTTATTTCTTCAAATCTTTATTGGTATCTACTATGCACCAGGTCCTGCTCTACGTGCTGAGATACGGCAGAGAACAAGACCAACCATCCCCGCTCCTATGAAGCTTACGTCCCAGTTATTATAATGCAGGGGAACGGGAGGAAGAGGAGTCAACAGAAGGTAAAAGCAAGTAAGAGATACTTTCACACAGCAATATGTGCCACAAAAGAAAGCAAACAGGGTAATGTGAAAGCGTAAGGGAAGGGGTGCTAATTTAGATGAGGAAGTAGACACGAAGAAATGGCTGTTGGAGGAAAACTTGAATGTGGCAGTTCCTGCCATGCAAAACTCACATGCGGATGAGGATCCAGCTACTCCTACTAAGCCAGCTCTTAAGGAGGTTATAAAATGTGAAACAAGCCGGGAGCAGCGGTACACTCCAGGAGGCCAAGGCAAGAGGATCGGGAGCTAGAGCCAAGCCTGGGAATTTAGCAAAACCCTGTCTCTAAGAAAAAATTAAAAAGGGGTGGGCATGTAGCTCAGTCTGAAGGCCAGGAGTTCAATGCCCAGTACCATAAAAAAAAAAAAAGTAAAACAATGCTGCTCTTTTAATCGACTCATTTTGGAAAATATAGTTATTTTTCATAAAATACATTATCATGTAATGAATTCAATTGTAATTTTTGCATGCATCAGTAAAATACTTTTTTAAATTTCAGGTTTTAATTTAAAATACAACAAAAACCTGGCATGGTGGTGCACACCTGTAGTCCCAGAACTCAGGAGGCTGAGGCAGGAGAACTGCTGCAAGTTCAAGATCAGCCTGAGCTACAAAGTGAGCTCAAAGTCAACCTGAATTGCACAGCAAGACCCCAGCTCAAAAAGACAAAAAATAAATGAATAAATAAATAAAATACAACAAATATTGGTACATATAACCCATATGAACAAAAACTCTTTGGGTCTTCAATAATGTTTAAAAGCTTAAAAGCATAAAGATCCAAAACTGCCCTGGGAAGAAAAACCCAAATAGTGGAAGAAATGCCATAGTTTACCTTTAGTGGCTATCAGGTTTTATGTCTATTTATGTTTATATTTCTACTATTAAAGCAATCTTCTTGATAGCCCCAAGCCAACACCTGGTAACTTTCGCAGAAAGCAATCACTTCTTCGGAGCCCCTTACCTCTTCTTTCTCTAATTTTGCATGCTTGCGCTCTGCAGCTGCATTTTTTTTCTTATTAAAATTAAATTGTGCATCTTCCTCAGCCTTTTGTAGCTTTCTTTTTTTTTCTTCATACTCTCCCATAAGCTCTCCTGAAGTGCTGATCAACTCAAAAAACTGGGTTCTTTCTTTGGGTTTTTTCATGGAAATCGACTCTACAGCTCCCTGTTAAAAACAAGAATGGATAACATATAAAATACAGTGACACATTTCCAAAACTATGAATCAGATAAACCACTGCAGCCACTTACCTGAAAAACGAGACAATTTCGTGCTTTGCCTATTATGCCTATCTTCTCCAACTCTGCTACGTAGACAGAGCGAGTCACAAGTTTATCACCAAAATGGAATTCTGAGCATCCCTCTGCAACAGAAGAACACAGAGTGCTGCAAATTATTTTTTATTCGAATGGCCAGTTATGCAACAAGATACCTATTAATACACACATTTCATTGGTCAACTGTGTCTGTTAAAAGCCAAGAACTATTCTCTGGTAGAAAAACAATACACGAAAGTCTCTGATCTCAAAGAGATTATATCCTAGTCAGGAAGACAAACAAAAATGAAGTATGCAAGTAATAGCCTGTGAGAAAGCAGTTAAATGCTTAGTAAGACAGACCTGGAAATGAGGAATAGACGTTTCTGCATAGGAGTGAAGGCACTGAGATTCAGTGCGGCACACAAGGGAATCCATACTGAGATGGTTATTTGTGAGTTAAAAATCCCCAGGAAGGCCAGGTGTGGTGGCCTGACCCTTAGTTGTAGCTTCTTGAAAGGCTGAGGTAGGATGACTACTTGAGCTAGTAGTTTGAGGCCAGTCTGGGCAACACTGCAAGACTCCAGCTCAATAAACAAAAAATCCAAAACAAAGTGAGAAACTATGCAATGAATATGCTCAGGTGATAAAGAGGTGAAATCACCCACTAAGGAACAAGGATGTTTAAGTATTCCTAAAATCTCCTGTGACTGAACTCAAGGAGATTAGCAAGACTGCATTTACAAACTGGAAAAGTTGGAGAACAACAATGCAAATAGCAAATTTGAAAACAATAAACTGCATACTTATTTATAGAGATACTATAAAATCCTAGCAAGGATTAAGAACTATATAAAGTTAATAATCAATACAAATCAAGCCGGGCGTGGTGGCGCACGCCTTTAATCCCAGCACTCGGGAGGCTGAGGCCGGCTTGGGCTACAACGCGAGCGCAAGGCCGGCCTGAGCTACATAGTGCGACCCTGCCTCAAAAAAACCAGGGCCGGGAGTTTGGCTCAGTGCCTTAAGTGACTGCCCTGGCAGGTGCAAGGTTGTCAGTTCGATCCCCGGTGCCGCAAAAAAAAAAAAAAAAAAAATACAAATCAAAACATTTCACTCAACGTAGGTAGGAAAAAACTGTCTGTTGCAGGTGGTAGTGGTACACTCCTGTAATCCCAGCACTCAGGAGGCTCAGACAAGACGATCAGCACAAGTTGGGGACCAGTCCAGGCTATAAGGGCAGGGGGGTTCAAGGCCAGCCTGAACTATGTAGCAAGACCCTGTTTCAAAAAATACATAAATATGAGAAAAAAAGAAAAAAATTGTCTATAAAGATAAAAATGTACAATTAACTCATCAGTAAGAGACAAGCCTCAAGAACCTCAAAACCAGCACTTGGGAAGCTGAGGTGGGAGGAGTGTTGTGAATTTGAGGCCAGCATGGGCTACAACACGAGCACAAGGCCGGCCTGAGCTACATAGTGTGACCCTGTCTCAAAAAACCAGGGTGGGGAGTTTGGCTCAGTGGCTTAAGTACCTGTCTGGCAGGTGCGAGGTTATGAGTTCAAGCCCTGGTGCCACAAAAAAAAAAAAAGAACCTCAAGACCTTTCATGACTTCTGAGTCCCTCCTGCATCTCAACCAAATATCTACATGCAAAAATGCTGACAGTAGGATATTTGAATTAATAAATCTGCTTAAGGAAGAGTCTTTTTCTTTCTTTTAAAAATAGTTTTTAAGACAGGGGTCTTAAATGTAGTTCAGGCTGGCCTCAGGCTCACTTGAACTCACTCAGGCTGGCCTCCAACTTGCATCGATCCTCCTGCCTCAGCATTCCAAGTGTTGGGATTACACGTGTGTGCCAGGCAGGAAGAATCTTTAATGGAGAATAAAACAGGTTCTGTTACTTGCTCTGAGTTTAAAAAAAAAAAAAGAGAGCTTCTGGTTCATTATGTCAGTGGGATACAGTAAGTGCCCAATTTACAAACATCTGAGTTGCAAACTTTCACAGGTGTACCGTGTAAGAGGTACTTGGTCGGATTTAGGAACAAATCGGACTTATGTTTTCCCTGGAATGGAATTCATTCAGAAGCCGGGGACTTCCAACGAAGAATAAGCAATCTGACTTATTCTTAAAACTCAAATGACTGCCGAGCAAAACCTACAAAGAAAATACCTCGGATAATCCGTGCGAACGTTTTCTCTTCTCCGCTTTCCTCGACATACACAATTTTTACACTTGCAGAGGAAGAAACAGGTTTTCCCACGTGCGCACCGTGAATAAGTTCTTGAATACTTTTCACTCTCAAATTAGTTATTTTCTCTCCCATTACAAAGCTAAGTGCATCCATTACATTAGATTTTCCTGGGGAAGAAAAGAGAAAGAGTCATTCTTAATGATAAAAAGCCTAGCCCAGAGCCAGATAAGCCAGGCTACCAATGGCTGTGAAGCAGCAGACAGACTCATTCTGCTAGTCCTGTCAGTGCTCAAGATACATGGGACTGAAGTCTTAGGTCAGTCACTTGCTTCTGCTCTGCAGCTACAGCAGAGTATTAAGAGACCTAAATTTAAGGATAGAAACCCATGGATCTCAACCCCAGATGTAAACCATAACACCTAGTGCCACATAAGCAAGTTAAACTTTAAGGGAGCAGTGAATCTACACACATAACGCAGGAGGTTCACAACAACCAACCAGAAAGAGCCCCATCTACCTGAGTCAGGCATAAGAAGGAAGTCCGTGCTGCTGCAACTCTTACAAGAAAAGTAAACTGGGATACCCTGCCGCTAACCAATCCAGTTTGTTTTCTTTTTCCTACCTTACAAAAACAAACTGTTTGGCCAGGGATTTAGCTCAGTGGCACAAGAACCTGCCTGGCAAGTGCTAGGTCATGAGTTCAATCCCTGGTACCAAAGGGGGAAAAAAAAAAACCTGTTCTATCATGCTCAGTGGAATGCTCATTCTATTTTATAGATTACAGTGTTGCTAGGTGTGGTGGTGCATGACTGCAATCCCAGCACTCGGGAGGCCGAGGCAGGAGGATCACTGTGAGTTCAAGGCCAGCATGGGTTACATAGTGAGTTCAAGTCCAGCCTGAACTGCATAGCCAAATCCTGTCTCAAAAAAAAAAAAAAAAAAAAAAGATGTTGTCTGATTCTAGAATCGCAAATTAAAGCCAGTTAGACCTTTAAGCAAAATTTGTTGTTAATTTTGTCCTTTGACTTCTCCAAGGAGCTTACAGTGGGTAATGAACTTTGTGCCAGATTCTCTTCACTTATTATTTTGTCTTCACAACAATCCTATGAAATAGGTATTTAATTTGCATTTTACAAAGAAGAGTTAAATAACACGCTTTGCAGTGAAGCAACTGATTCCGAAACCTATGTTCCTTCCACTACATGTAGCACATTACACTGTTACGAAGTGGATCCACTATGTCCCGCAAAAGGTTCACAGGTTCAGAAATGGGGTTTCACGAAGGTAATTAGATCATGGGCAGTGACATCAATACTCCACGGGTGAGTTCACGGCTGAATGTGCTATCAGGAGGCGGCGTCTGGCGGGGGGAATGATGTCACCGGAGGCGCCACCTGGAAGAATATGTTCCTGTCTCCAGCCCCTTCCTCTCCCTCTGGCTCAGTCACTTGGCTCCCTGGCTGCCACGAGGTGAGCAGCTTTCCACTGCTGCACCCTTTCACCAGGACGTCTCTGCCCTGGAGCCAGCAACCATGGTTTAAAATCTCTGAAACAATCAGCCAAAATAAACCTTTCCTGGGCTGCGGATTCAGCTCAGTGGTGTAAGCACCTTCCTAGAAAGTACAAGGTCAAGTGTTCAATCCCTGGTACCAATAAAAAAAACCTGTTCTCCTCTAGATTGACTTTTTTGGTTATTGGGTCACAGCAATAAAAAGATGACTAGTAACCATACTATAATAAATGATAAGAACAAATGAACACAAAATGCAAGAGAAGCATGCAGGAGAAGCATGAGTAGATGAAGGCTGAGTTGGTTTTATAGAGTATAATTCTGAATTAAATTTTAAAGGATAATGAGAAGTTTGGAGAGATAGGTGCTCAGAGTAAATACACCAACCCAGAGAAAGATCAACTTGCTCATAGGCACAAAGAAGTGAGGGAGAACAGCACTATTTCAGTAAAAAAGCAACTAATTTCAATATGGGTAGAGAGCTTAGAAGGTTGGAAATGATGAGAAAGCTGCAGAACTTACATAAGAATTTCAATATGCTGTATCAAAGACATTAAGCTTTGTGCTTAAGACTGTGTGAAGTCACCAAAGTGTTTTAGGAACTACTTTTTAAAACATGTTTCATAGAGATTTCTCAGACATTAGCCCAAAAGAAAAGTGGGCACAGGACATAAAAGCCAATTCAGAGAAGAAAAAGGACCTTAACTGTCAAAAGTTGCTCAAAATCAATCATAATGTGTTAGGGTAAACTGAGGCACAGTTGAGTCCACCAAGACAGGCAGAGTTTAAGCAATGTGTGACGACTTTATTGCAGACCAGGTGCAGCTGGGCTAAGGGAGAAAAGACCATTGGCCCCGAGCAAAGAGCAAGAGCATGTTTTATAGGGGTCTTTAGGTAGGGCAGGTGGGGCACCACTGAGAGAGGTATAAAATTCTGGGCATGGTAACACATGCCTATAATCTCAGAACTCGAGAGGCTGAGGTAGGAGGACCATTGCAAGTTTGAGACCAGCCTGGGCTACAAAGTGAGCTCGAGACCAGCCTAAACTGCATAGCAAGACCCTGTCTAAAAAAAAAGACAAAATAAAATTTCTGAGTAGGGGGTCTAGGGCTAGCTGATAGGGCAGCACGGGATACGGGAGGGGGATGCTGGCAGGCATAGCATGTGTCTTGCGGTTTTTTGCGGAATTAGCTCTCTGCAGGTTGAGCTGTGTGGGGCAGCTGCCAGCTTCCTGTGTGACCCCCTCCATGCTTCTGCAGGTGTGAACAACAGACCTGCTTGGGAAGTTTTTCTCTCCTAGCTGGGGGGGGGGTGTCTAGTTCAGAGACCTGACATAGTGTATAAGAGGAATGTAAACTAAAACTATACTGACTTCCAATTCTCACCTGGTAATGGATCCAAAACTTTCTGAATACATTCTTTTGGTCAGGCAGGAGGGAAACACAGCCTCTTGCAGGTTACACTTTAAAAGGATGTGCTTTCTGATATATAAATTATAACTCAATAAAGCTGTTACACAGAAAATAACAAGCCTAAAAACGTACTTCACATGTCTTCTAACCCTGTTCACTGAAACAGTCCAGAATCTATCATCTGAATGCACTAAGAACTGCTGGCTCCAGATGGTGGTCTCTGATACTTGTCCAGCTGACAGGAGCCAGAGCTCACTGGAGAACCAGCTAACTCAAGTCTGAGGCAGAGAAAAATGCCGATGAGTGTGAGAACTAAGACACTGCACATCAGCAAGCAGGCAAGCTCTCCAGTACTGACAAGGTCGTGGCCAAAACACACAGGCAGCAGCTTGAAGGAGCAGCCGGAACTGAATGACTGCAACGGACTGAGACACACTTCCATCAGTGAAAACCTATGGGCCCGTATCAATGCCAACAAAAAACAGGAAAAATCACTTATACCACCTGAGGAACTCTTAAAATTTTCTTTGAAAATATTAATTGAAAGAGGTAAGCATTTACCCTGTTCTTTACAGTATGAACTGTATGTTGATTTAAAAACAAGAGTTAACAAAGGAAAGCTCTTTCTACTGTGACATATCATCCAATGTAGAAAGCAAGATCACATTAGAAAAACTCAATTGTGAAAACCTTAACAAAGTGGTGATGCAGGCAGATTATTGTCATTAAGACAACCAGGTGAGGGGTGGGCGGTGAGCGCCTGGGCCATGGCTCACTGGCTGCCATCAGCCCCCCAGGGCACCCCAAGCAAACTGTGAGGACCACCTTTACCAGCCCATCTGCTGCCGCGCCCTGCAAAAAACATAATCAGGTGAATGATCAGTACAGGACATGGGGATAATGCCAAAGTAATACTGGACTTTACAGTCAGAAAGGGAAAAGTCTAACTAAATATAATCATGAAATCATCCCCCAGCATCACGAATGATACAATAAGATATTATGTGATAGAACATAACACAAAATACACAATATAATACAGTTGGCCAAAAACATTTAATACGAACCCATCAAGTCCTTAAGATACACTTTCCAGTTTACAGAACTAGAAGAGATACAGGAACACACTAAATGATACCATAAGGAAGCAATCAAACAAATCTAAACATTCTCTAGGAAAATGTTGCCAATGTTTTCAACAAGTCAGTATTATAACTAAAAGCAATATGGTAAAAATTAAGAAAGATTTAAAGCCAAACATGGTGGTGCATGTCTGCCATCCCAACATTCTGGGAGGATGAGGCAGGAGGATCACAAGTTTGAGCCCAGACTGGGCAACTTAGTGAGACTGTCACAAAACATAGATGCGCTAGAGGTCTAGCTCAGTGTGAGCTGGCACAGGTAGGAGGTGAGGAGAGTTAAGTGATGGAGCCATCAGGAGCAATTTGTGCTTCTGAATTAGAGGATGGTTTGACTGTGAAACATTTTGAATATCAGCTGAGGAAATCTGCATTTGAGCTGTGCCTCAGATGAAATGAAAAAGCTGAAGATAATTACTGAAGATTTAGATCAGAAAATACATACTGTAAGATCTCATTTTCATTTTCAAAATGTTTGCATAGAAAAAATTTGTATAGATATTTTCCCAAAGGATTATTTTCTGTTTACAATGCTTTTATAACAGCAAAACATTTTTAAAAATACAGTAGCCATTATGGATCATCTAAAATTGGCTTTTAAAATAACATTTTTGTTCCTGTTTAGAAAAGGAAACCAGACCATTCATGTAGGAAACTGAGAAAACATAGGAAAAATATTACTTGAAAATCACACCGTCAGAGAAACACACATTAATGAAAATGGATTTTCAATTTTGTCAAAATTTTCTCCATCCACCATGAAAATAAAATGAATCTTTTTCTTTTTAGAAAGCAATGAAGATGAGCCAGGCGTGGTGGCACACGCCTTTAATCCCAGCACTCGGGAGGCTGAGGTAGGAGGATTGTTGTGAGTTCGAGGCCAGTTTGGGCTATGACGTGAGCAACGACAGCCTGAACTACATAGTGCGACCCTGCCTCAAAAAAAATAGGGCTGGGAGTTTGGCTCAGTGGTTTAAGTGCCTGCCTGGTGGGTGTGAAGTTGTGAGTTCAATCCCCAGTACCGGCAAAAAGAAAGAAATGAAGATGACTTTCATAACAGTATGGTACATAAGTTTTAAAGCAGCTAAGAGGTTGCTGCATTACTCCTTGGAGGAATCACAATTCTGACCCAGCCACAGTAAACATAGAAATTAGAGCAGAGAAATATACAGGGATCATGGTAAGAAACATGGATTTTACTCTGAGTACAAGGGGAAAACAATGGAGAATTTTAAATTGGGAAGTGCTTTGATTTACAGTCACAGTTTTTTTCTTTTTAATGCTCTCTGCGGTTCTATTGAGGATGAATTTTAGACAGAAAAGGATGGAAGCAGAACGACCTATAAGGCCACGATAACATCCAAA
Organism: Dasyprocta punctata; assembly: GCA_004363535.1. Lineage (NCBI taxonomy): Eukaryota > Metazoa > Chordata > Mammalia > Rodentia > Dasyproctidae > Dasyprocta > Dasyprocta punctata. The sequence continues at coordinate 46,498 of RJWM01014459.1, forward strand.
CGACAGATTGGGCAGCTATGTTACAGCACTGGAAAGGGGTGAGAAAGAATCAGATTCTGCATGTCTTAGACAGATATGGAGCCACAGAATTTATGGATGACTGGATGAGGGATGCGGAGCATTAAAAAGAAAAAGGAATCAAGAATAGCTTTTAGGAAAAAAAAAGAATTGCTCTTAGGCTTTTGGTCTGAATAAGTGAGTAAATGGTGCCTCTTACTGAGCTAGTAAAGGCTAGGAAAGAGCAGGCTTGCTTTTTGGTAAGGGTTGGGGAAAGGAAATGAACCATTCTTTTGATACTGTTAAATTTTTATCTACTGGAAACAGCAAACTGAACAGCTGGCTATTAATCTGGTGCACAGGAAAATGGACTAAGCTTGAGGTATTATAACTTTCAAAACCAGCCTCTGGGTTGTATTTGAAGCTGTAAGACTGGATAGCACTTGGGAAAAGAAAAACGCAGAGCCAGAGGGCACGTTCTAGGGGTACTCTGATTCTCACATTTGGGAGAGAAGCAGCCAATAACTGAAGTGAAGCAGGGGTTAACAAAGTGTTTCAGGAGGGAAGCACAAATGTTGCCTACTTTGCAACCTTAGGCTTTCCTTTGACCAATTTCTTTAAAAACATCACCAGTATTTCATATTCTTCCTCCCAGTTTTGCTCCTTATAACATCACTAACATTCTATATACTTTTCATACTTAGTTTTCTGTCTCTTTGCCACTGAATACACACAACCTCTATAAGCAGCAGTGGTTTTTAACCTATTCTACATGTAAAATAGCCTAGAACAGTACACGGCACTGGATTAATTTTAGTGAATGAAACATTGCTAAAAGATCAATCAGGATGAAGACACACAACTGACCACTGGCCTTTAGAAGACGAAACTACCCTTTCCGTGGAGTTTTGGTCTAAGAACTAAGTCAGGAGGCAGAGGAGATAAAGGGCCACAGTCAACTACTTCGAAGAGCTTAGCTGCACTAATGAAAAGTACAGGGCAACAGTCTGAGGAGACAAGTGAGGTTCAAGGAACTTTTCTCTGAATATACTATAATGTGTTCAAACTATAAACAGAAAAGTTGGAAAAATGTTAGTGAGCACTGTACACTTATCACTAAATTTTACAATTAACACTGAACTACTTGCTTTCTGCGAGGAAGCCAGTTTTAAAAATTAGTATTAACAGAGCATTTACTTATGCCAATGAAAATTATCCAGTGAAGGAGAAAATTATTTACAAAACAAAGACTTGAAGAGAGGAAAGGACTACAGCACAAATGAAAACGATACTGAGACTCAAGCACACTGTGCTGTTTCCCCAGTAACATCTCTCATAGTTTAACCTTTTTGTTCTCACAAAGTTAAATTGAAACTCTTCACTCTAGTTAAGCGCTTATGCAACAGCATCTCAACCTTGTACCTCAGTGCTTCTCTAAATATGCACTACATAATGGCCAGTCTTGACTATTAACTGTCTCACAAACAGACTTCACAAATCCCTGGGAAAACTCTTTATTCTTTGATTCTTTGACCCAGCTCAATTTCCATCTTTTCTTGAAAATTTTCCTTGATTCACGTCTTCCTGTCTATATCTCCCCAAATCCGAAGTTCTTTTTCCTTGTTTAAAGTCTTATAAACTTGTGATTTGGCTCTCTGTTTCAATTAGTATGTTATTTTCTTACACTTCCTGTACCTCAGAAACAGAGGATACTTTACTCTCTATACCTTTTTCTGCTCCTTACACACACACACACACACACACACACACACACACTATTTGCTGAATCTAATTGAACGGAAAACATGAAAGTTAAGATTATAATAAAAACTTTTCCTTGACCCACAAAAAACCAAAATTATATTTACCAAAAACAAATAAATGGGAACATGTCAAGCCTGGGCAGGTGATAATAACAAAAATACATTTTAAAAATGAATGACCAAGCCAAACATGGTGGATCATGCCTGTAATCCCAGCACTCAGGAGGCTAAGGCAGGAAGACTGTGCAAGTTAGAGGCCAGCCTACGCTACATAGTGAGTCCAAGGCCAGCCTGAACTACATAGCCAGACCCTCTCAAAACAAAACAAAACAAAAAACAAAACAAATGCCCAACTATAGTATTAATAAATACTTTAATACTGAAGTATTAAAACTGATTAACAAAATTTATCTGAATTTTACCTGAACAAAATTTATCTGAATATACCAGTAATTCTGTGAGATTAAATTATGGTAAGTACCATACTGAATCTTGAACTTCATATAGGAAGAATATGAAAAGTCTAGACAAAATCCAGAAATAAGCCAGGCATGGTGATGTGTGCCTGTAATCCCAGCACTTGGGAGACTGAGACAGGAGGATCTTGGCAAGTCTGAGGTCACCCTGAACAATTAGTGAGACCTTGTCTCAAAAAAACAACTACATGATCCAAAAATTTCTGTTGTGCATAGATGGTACAGAAGTGAAGACTAAAATAAAGCATGACCTGTTTTATGTAGTTTCAAGCAGTCTCAAGAGGGCACACGAGCTTCCCGGGTATGCAGGTCCAGATGGAGTAAGAATTTGTAAAGAGCATCTTACAATAAACTTACAATGTTTGTTTTTCAAGACTGGGCCTTGTACATGCCAGGCAAGTGCTTTACCATTGAGATGTAACCCTACTCTTCAATATGTACTGTACTTCAGTTTGTTTTGGTTTTTCATACAACTTTTTTTTTTTTGAGGCAGGGTCTTGCTTTGCAGTGTAGGCTGGCCTTGAGCTCCCCATGTAGCCTAGGTTGGCCTCAAACTCTCCTAAATCCTCCTGCCCCAGCCCCAACTGCTGGAATTACAGGTGCGTAGCACCATGCCCAGCTTGCAGTATGTATTTTAAATTAATAATGAAATTTTTTTAAAGTTTGGCATTAGTTTGAAAATGTTCCCAGGGAAGACCAGATCAACAGGCTTATTAGAGGGACGAACGAAGGTGCCTACCATGGTGTTTTTATGATTTGGTCAGTTAATAAAAAGTGTCTGCTTCCAAATTGAAAAAAAATGTTCCAAACATTGCTTTAACAAGATTTTAATGGTAATAGGCCTATAGTTAGGTAGACAGAAGTTTAAGACTTTGTGCAGCTACTTATTCTAAGCATCACAATTACACTTACAAAATATAACTAGGCAACCTTTACCTAATCACCAGCTAGAAGGTGAAAATTAACTGGTAATGGGACCAGTGATCGGTAAGTGAATCAGGAAGGTCAGAGTAAGAATGCAAGTTTTTATCATGATTATCTTTTCAGTGTCTTCTTGATAACAGAATAAAATGAAGAAATAAATTTCGCAGAACAGACAAGGAAACCTTTCCACAGGTGGACATTTCCAAGCTCAGGTATCTTCCCTACATACTCATGCAAAGGAAAACACTAAACAGCAATTACTCCCTGTAAGGCACCAGAAATTTCACACAGGTTCCACAATTATATACCAGATTTTGTGCACCAGGAGAGCACATAAAAATGTAAGTGTTCTATTCATAGCTGTCAATAATTTATGAGGCAACAGTTAATTTTCAACTCAAGTCTAAAAAAAGAAATCTGAGAGCGCCAAAAAGGCACACGTTGGGAACCTCGCCAAGTGACTACGGCTTTACGAACTGCTGTGGGTCACGACTGCACCACCCCGGGGCCAGACGGCAAGTTCAGGCTCTGCCAGGCACTGGCCCACTGTGGCAAATCACCCGGACTCGCTTAATCTCTGCGTCCTCAACTACTTGGGGATGAAACCCATTAGGTTTCAACAAAACTGCTGGTGCCCAGGAACTCGCAAAGGTCTATCAAGGGGGGTCACCAGCACCGCGGTCCTGCGTCACTAGTTCTCTGGGTTGAACGGTTTCTCAGGCTCCCTGGAGCCCAAAGCCCACTCCTTTGCTCTCTAGGTGAGGGGTGCCTAGGACTCGGGCGGGCGTCCGAGCCCAGGAGGAGCTGGGGCACAGGAGAAGAGGTCAGAGCTGGGGAGGAGAGGTGAGGCTGAGGACCCTGAGACGCAGGGGCCGAGGGGGCTGGAGACGAGGATCCGCTGAGGGGCGGGGAGGG
>RJWM01014460.1:0-50454 GCA_004363535.1 Dasyprocta punctata
CCTAGAATAGCAAAGGCAATTCTGGGCAACAAAGGGAAGGCAGGAGGCATCACAATCCCCGACTTGAAACTATACTACAAAGCTACTGTGATAAAATCAGCATGGTACTGGAATCAAAACAGACCTGAAGATCAATGGAATAGATTAGAAGATACAGCCAGAACTACAAACACACTTAGCCACCTCATCTTTGACAAAGGGGCCAAACATGTACATTGGAAGAAAGACAGCCTCTTTAACAAATGGTGCTGGAGAAACTGGCTTTCTATATGCTATAAACTAAAACTAGATCCATGCCTATCACCATGCACTAAAATAAAGTCAAAATGGATCAAAGATCTGAATATAAAAACAGAGAAACTAAACTTACTAGAAAACAGAGTAGGTAAAAATCTCGATGACATAGGAGTAGGCAGAGAGTTCATGAACAAAAATCAGATTGCATGGGAAACACTTCCCAGAATCAACACCTGGGATCTCATCCTACTAAAAAGTTTTTGCATGTCAAAAGAAATCCCCAGCAAAGTGAAAAGAAAACCCACCGACTGGGAAAATATGTTAGCCAATTTTCCATCAGACAAAGGACTTCTATCTAAAACATATCAAGAATTAAAAAAAATCAGGCCCCTAAAATTCAAGGACCCAATCCAAAAATGGGCATCTGAGATGAATACACACTTCTCAGACAAAGAAATACAAATGGCAAATAAATATATGAAAAAATGTTCAACATCAATGGTCATTCGGGAAATGCAAATTAATACAACACTGAGATTCCATCTCACTCCAGAAAGAATGGCCAAGATTAAAAAATCAACCAACAACAAATGCTGGAGGGGCTGTGGGGAAAAAGGAACTCTTCTCCACTGTTGGTGGGAGTGTAGACTGGTGCAGTCACTGTGGAAGTCAGTGTGGAGATTCCTCAAGAAGTTAGGGTTAGAGATCCCATTCAACCCAGCTATCCCTCTTCTGGGCGTTTTCCCAGAAGTACTGAAAACACCATACCACAGTGATATCTGTGCACCCATGTTTATAGCAACCCAATTTGTAATAGCCAGATCTTGGAAACAACCCAAGTGCCCATCAATCAAAGAATGGGTAAAAAAGATGTGGTATTTTTATACAATGGAGTACTACTCAGCTATTAAGAAAGATTCTATTGAGACTTTTATAAGTAAATGGTCACGACGGTACTCATAAGCGAGATAAATCAAACCCACACGTGTAAATACCGTATTGTCTCCCTAGTGTAAGAGATGAAAAAGTATATATGATTCAAAATGTATAAGAAATACTATGGAAGGGTAAAAAACAGCTCAAAGAGCAAAGATAATTGGGAAGGTAAAAGGGGGAAAGAGAAAAGGTAAGAGGAAAAGATATAAACCTGTATATATGTATATGTAAGATAACTAAAAAGAACACTGCTGAATGTATTCGTTATTGAGAAAGAACAATTAATTCTCATATGATTAGATCAATCTAGCATGTCTATATCTGTTAATGTAAGAAACCATTTTAAAGATAACAATGCGTAATATTGCAACCATTGTCAAGCTTCTATCTACTGGTTGTGTAAACCTGCAATGTTGTGTATTTACTCTAGTCATTTGCTTGTCTCTTTTGCTTGTTGTTTTTACTATATATGTCGTGTTTTTTTTTGTTGTTGTTTTTGTTTGTTTTGTTTTTCTTCATTCAAATAAAATTAAAAAATAAATAAATAAAAAGAAAAGAGAAAACATAGATAAACAACCCAGTCATGTATCTCAAAGTCCTAGAAACACAAGAGTAAGGCAACTCTACAAATAATAGATGGCAAAGTATAAAGATCAGGACATAAATTAGTATACTTTGAAGTGAAAACAATATAAAAGTTCAGTGAAACAATTAGTTGTGTCTGAAAAGAGGAAAAATATTGGTAAGCTCTTAATCAAATGTCCATAAAAGGGATAGACAAAACTAATATGACGGCATTTAAAAAGTTGGAGGACAAAATCTCTACCAAAATCCAAAGAACTATATAAAACTTCAAAAGCTTGCATAACTATTAATTGGAGAAACTAAAAGCTCAGAAATTCCTAAAAATGTGTGAACTATCAAAATTGAATCAAGAATATGTAAAACATGTTAATAGGCCAATAAGAGACAAGAAAGTGGAGGCAATAATAAAAACTATACCAACAAAGAAAAATCACAGAACCTGAAGGATGCATCACAGAATTCTACCAGAAGTTCAAGGAAGATCTAACATCAAAACTCCTCAAAAACATTTAGGAAATTGAAGTGGAAAAAGTGCTGCCAATAAAACAGATCCACATGTGTAAACATCATATTGTCTCACTAGTGTGAGAAGCTTAATGAATAAATAAGATCCAAAAGGTACAGTAGGTGTTGTGAATTGGGAAGAGATTTTTCAAACGAGAACAGAAACTAGGATGGGGGAAAGGGAAAACAAAGGGAGGGAAAAGGAAAAATTACACTTATATATACATAAAATAGGTAGGGTCTTGGGACAGACAAAAACCAAGAACCTCTTACACACAGAATACATCCCTGAGTAACAGGATTTTACTAGAGAGGCCTTGATACTAGTGATATAGCTACCTACTGCAAAACCTTACAAGTTTCAACACAGAAAACAAAATAAAATAATTTAAAACAGAAAATGAAAACATACAGAAGGAAAATGCAATCTCAGACCTACCCAGAAGAAGTCCAGGAGACACTGAAATAGAGGAAAATGGAAGACACACACTTGAAATTTTGGAAATGATAGCAATGTAAGTGAAGAAACAAATCCACATGGTTACAGAGGAAATCAAATCAGAAATAATGACTCAGGTAAAAAAAATAAAGAAATGAAAACCATAATGAATGAATTGCTCAGCAAATCTACAGTACACACAGATAAAACAAATATAAAGGAGGATAGAAAAATGAGGAAAGTATTGAAGAAACAATTAGGAAAGAAACGGAATGCATGAAGCAGATCCACATATCCAGGAAATTAACAATTTCATTGAAAATTGACAAAACTTCTGGAATAAAACTAAAGATAGATTTTCAGATCTTGGAGACAGGATCACGACTAGTAATCATGAAAGGAAAGACATCTTAAAAATACTAAGGGATCATGAAATAACAATTCAACAGCTGTATGATAATGCAGAGAAAAAAATAATCTTGATAGGTGTCTATGAAAAAGCAAGAGTCAAAACAAATGATAAAACGAGACTATTTGCAGAAGAAATAGCAGAAAATTTCCCAACTGTGGGAGAAGAATATGATACACAGATAAGTGAGGCATATAGAATTCCAAATAGCCATGACAAAAATAAATCCCACCCCGTTATATAATTATAAAGGTCCAAGAAATTCGAGAAAAAACAATATTAAAGACTGCTAAAGAAAAGAAACACGACACCTATAAAGGAAAGCCCATCAGAATCATGGCCAACTTCTCAAGTCAAGAAGAGCTTGGAGTGAAGGACTTAAAATCATGAAAGAAACCAATTTCCAATACGGATTGATGTACTCAGAAAAGCTGTCTTTCAAAATTCATGGAGGAATAAAATATTTCTATGACAAAGAACAACTGAAGAAATTCATGAAGCAAAACCAACCATACAAAGAGTAATGAAAGATGTTCTAGACAGAGATGAAAATGATAACAATTTCATAATAACAGTAGAAAGAAACAACCAGGTAGGACAAACAATTACAGAGGGGAAAAACAAGTAACAAAGCAGGAAAATGAATTAAAAGATAAATGAATACATATCAGTTATAACTACCAAAATAAATGGCCTTGATTCACCAATCAAAAGAAACAGACAGAAATAATGGATGAATAAACAAGATCCAAAAATATGCTATATGCAAGAAACACATTTAATTCAAAAAGAAATTCATTGACTGAACACCAAAGGGCATAAAACAATACACCATGCAAGAGGAACACTGAAAAAAACAGGGGTAGTTTTTCTGTTTGTGGACACTGTGAACTTCAAACTAAGAATGATCAAAAGAGATAAAGAGCCCCACACTCCAGAGGCTCTTAACTCGTCACAGTTAGACTCAAGGTCTTGGTGGTGCCACACTCTGGGGTGCACTCCACCTAGCTGCCTAGGTTCCAGGGATTCTGACTCCCACACAGTAAGGTGGTAGATCCAGCAACACACTCCATGAGTGAGCCCTCACTAGATGCACAGATGATGGAGCTCTGCCCAGCCCAGTGTCCCAATGCAATCCATCAGGGGAATGCCTGGCCAGCCTCACAAGACACAGAGGTACTGAGCCAAGCGCAGTTGAGAGCCCCAGAGCCACTCCTCAGGGAGCAGCCAGGATAGCTGAGGGCCATTGAGAATTTGAGCTCTACCCATTAGAACACAAGGTGCAAGCTTCATAGTTCAGGGGTGCAGCCAGGTGGCAGGTCCTAGAGGTTGCAAACACCACCCAGCTATGAGCAAGGCACTGGCACCTTATTCTGGGGTCACACCCAGGCTTGACCCATGCTCCAGAGGCTCTGAACTCAGCCCAGCCAGACTCAAGGTCCTGGTGGTGCCACACTCAGGTGTGCTCCACCTAGCCGCCTGGGTCTCGGGAATTCTGACCCCACACAGTAAGGCAGAAGGTCCAGCAACACACAACAGGGGTGCATCTCTACTAGCTACCTGGGTTACAGAGGTTCTGAACACTACACCACCAGGTTCTAGGTCCCAGTAACAATCTCCAGTGGTGTGACCCTGCTAGCTACAGGGAGGATACTAGCTGTGTCCAGCCCAGTGGCCCAGAGCAACCCAACAAAGTATATCAGGGGAATACACAGCCAACCTCACAAACAGCAGAGCACAAGGATCCAGTGTCATAGTCTGGGGGTGTGCCCCAACTAGCTATGGGGATATTGGAGGATTGAAGCTCTACCCAGCACAGTGTTCCAGAGCAATCCATCGGGAGGATGCCTGGCCAGTCACACAGGTCCCAGAACAAAATGACAAAACAAAACAGTAAGAGACAGTCTCAATCCCCCAGCCCAAAAGACACTGAAATGGAAGACACTGGGTGTCACCCAACTGAATTTTCAGAAATGATAGCAACTGAAGTAAAGAAACAACTCCATGAAGCTACAGAGGAACTCATATCAGAAATAATCTCTCAGCTAAAAACTGAAATGACAATCATTATGAAAGAAATACTGAGTGTATCTAAAGATCAATATAAACAAATAGAAGAACATAAGAAAATGATTGAAACTTTGAATGAACAATATAAGACACAAATAGAACACATAAAATAGATTCAAAGGGAAATTCAGGAAATGAAAAATTCCATTCAAAGCTGGCAAAACTGCTTGAATGAAGCTGAAGATACAGTCTTAGACCTTGAAGACAGCATGGAAGTTATGATCACAAAAGAAAATATCTTCCAAAAATAACAAGGAACCAAGAAACAATAATTCAACAGCTGCAAGATGATGCCAAGAAAAATAACATAAGATTAATAGGCATAAATGAAAAAGCAGCAGTCAATACCAATGATCTATGAAGATTATTTGCAGAAATCATAGCAGAAAATTTTCCAACCATGAGAAGAGAATATGCTACACAGGTAAGTGAGGCATATAGAACCCCAATTACCCACAACCAAAATAAATCTTCACCCAGACATATAATAATAAGGGTATCAGAAATACAGCACAAGAACAAAATACTAAAATTTGTCAGAGAAAAGAAACAGATCATCTATGAAGGAAAGCCTATCAGAATCATGGCAGACTTCTCAACACAAACCTTTAAGTTAAGAAGAGCTTGGAGTGAAGTATTTCAAATCCTGAAAGAAAACAACTTTTGACCCAGTTTGATGTATCCTGCAAAGCTATTATAAAAATTGATGGAGAAATAAGGTTCTTCCATGACAAAGAACAACTGAAGAAATTTATGGCCACTAAGCCAACACTACAAAGAGTACTGAAAGACACTCTAGGAAGAGACAAAAATAACTACAATCTTAAGAACAACAGCAAAAGGAAACCACTAAGTAGGGCAAAAAATTAAACAGAAAATATAGAAGACCAACAACATAAGGATATCATGACAGGGATGAGTTAGTGCGTATCAGTTATATCAATCAATGTAAATGGTCTCAACTCACCAATAAAAAGGAACAGACTGGCAAAGTGGGTTAAGAAAAAATCCAACAATATGCCGTGTACAAGAAACACATTTAACTCAAAAGGAAATTCACAGACTAAAAATCAAAGGATGGAAGACAATACTCTATGCAACAGGAACCCCGACATTGTGAATGTTTGCAGACAATGTGAATTTCAAATCAAGAATGATCAAAAGAGATAAAGAAGGTCACTACATACATGTTAGGGAAAAACTTCAAGAGGAAGAGATTACAATCATAAATATATGTGCACCCAACTATGTAAGACAAATCTTAATACATATAAAAAACCAACTGAACAATAGTACAGTTTTAAAAGAAGACCTTAACACCCCACTGTCACAAAGAGACAGATCAAACAAACAAAAACTCAGCAAAGAAATAACAGAACTGAATCAAACTAGTGAACAAATGAACCTAGTAGATGTATACCTAGTGCTCCACCTGTCAACATCAGAATACATATTCTTTCCAGCCGCACATGGGTCATTCTCTAAAATAGATCATAACCTAGTCCACAGAACATGATTAAGTAAATGCAAAGGAACAAATAATTCCATGCACATCATCTTACCATAGCACAATAAATTTGGAAATTAATGAAAAAGACTCACAAGAACCCCATAAACACATGAAAATTAAATAATACTCTCCAAAATAATCAATGGGTCACAGAAGAAATTAAAGAAGAAATTACACAATACCTACAATCGAATGAAAATGCAAATACAAATTACCAGAACCTGTGGGACTCAATAAAAGAAGTCCTCAGTGGGAAATTTACAGCATTAAACTCCCACATTAGAAAAACGGAAAGAACACATATAAACAACCTAATGATGCAGCTCAAACGTCTAGAAAAAGAAGTGCAAGTCAAGTCCAAAGCCCAAAGAAGGGAGGAAATTATCAAGATCAGGGCAGAAATTAATGCAATTGAAGCTAAGAAAACAATACAAAGAATGAATCGAAGCGTTGGTTCTTTGAAAGAGTAAATAAAATTGATAAACCCCTACCCAACCTTATCAAAGGAGGAAAGAAACAACTCAGATTCATGCAATAAGAAATGAAAAGGGTGAAATCACTATTGATCCTGTGGAAATACAGAAGATCATCAACACCTAATTTGAAAACCTTTACTCACATAGATCCAATAACAGAGAAGAAAAGGACAGATTCGCAGAAACCTATGAATTACCAAAGCTGAATCAAGAGGATGTAAAATTGCTAAATAACCCAAATCAGACAATGTAATTGCAAATGTAATTACAACACACCAACAAAGAAAATCCCAGGTCCTGATGGATTCACTGCTGAATTCTACAAGAAATTTAGGGAAGACTTAATGCCAACACTCCTCAAACTCTTCAATGAAATTGAAAGGGAAGCAATTCTCCCTAACTTATTCCTGGAAGCAAGTATTATCCTAATACCAAAACCAGAGAAAGACCCAACTAAAAAAGAAAATTACAGGCCAATCTCCTTAACGAACATAAATGCAAAAATCCTCAATAAAATGCTGGCAAATAGAATACAGAAAGTTATCAGAAAGATTATACACCATGATCAAGTGGGATTCATCCCAGGAATGCAGGGATGGTTCAACATACACAAATCAATAAATGTAATACACCATATCAACAGAGTCAAGGTCAAGAATCACATGATCATCTCAATAGATGCAGAAAATGCTTTGCACAAAATCCAACACTCATTCATGATTGAAACCCTACAGAAAATCAGAATGGATGGTCTCTACCTCAACCTGATAAAAGCCATACACTATAAACCAATAGCCAGCATCTTGCTAAATGGAGAAAAACTGAAAACTTTCAACCTAAAATCAGGAACAAGACAAGAATGTCCATTATCACCACTCCTATTCAATATAGTCCTGGAAATATTAGCCAGAGCAATTAGTCAATAGAGAGTAATAAAAGGAATAAGAATAGGAAAGGAAGAAATAAAATCATCATTATTTGCAGATAATATGATACTCTACATAGAAGACCCCCAAAAATTCATTAGAAGACTTCTAGAAGTAATAACCAAATTTAGTAATGCTGCTGGATGCAAGGTTAACACTCAAAAATCAAAAGCATTCTTGTACACAAGCAGTACTTTGAAAAAGGAGATCAAAGAAGATATCAGAAAATATAAAGGTATCCCTTGCTAATGGCCATACTCCCAAAACTGTGAAACAGACTTAAAGTATCCCTTTCAAAATGCCACTAGCATATTTCACAGAAGTAGATAAAATATTCCTAAAGTTCGTTTGGGAACTGAAGAGACCTAGAATAGCAAATGCATTTTTGTGTTACAAAGGCAAGGAAGAAGTCTCAAAAATCCCTGACTTTAAAATATACTACTAAACTACTGTGACAAAATCAGCATGGTACTGGAAAAATAAAAGACCTGAGAATTAGTGGAAAAGATGCATACACAATTTTAAACACATTCATCCAACTTATCTTTGTCAAAGAGGCCATGCATGTTCACTGGAAGAAAGATAGCCTCTTTAATAAATGGTGTTGGAGAAATTGACTTTCCACATGTAAAAGACTTAAACCAGATTATTGTCTATCACTATGCACTAAACTAAAGTCAAAATGGATCAAAGGTCGATATATAAAGACAGGAACACTAAATATACTGGCAGAAAAATTAAGCAGAAATCTTGATGACATAGGTATATACAGACAATTCATAAAGAAAACTCAGACTGCATGAGAAATATTTCAAAGAACCCACAATTAGAATCTGATCTTATTAACAATATTTTGCATTGCAAAAGAAACTACCAACAGAGTGAATAGACAACCCACATAGTGCAAAAATGTTTAGCCAATATTCTATGAGACAAAGGATTTCTCTCTAGAACATATAAAGAATTGAATAAAACTCAGATCCCCCTAATTCAAAGACCCAATCCAATAACTGTCATTTGAGATGGATAAGCACTTCTCAGATGAAAAAATACAACTGGCAAATAAATATATGAAAAAATGTTCAACATCACAGATCATTCAAATGCTGCAAATTAAAACAACACTGATATTCTATCTCATTGCAGAAAAAATGTTTATCAAGAAATTAACAAATAACAAACACTGAAGAGCCATGAGAAAAAAAGAACCTTCTCTACTGTTCGTGGGAGTGTAGACTGGTGCAACCACTGTGGAAATCAGTATGGAGATCCCTCAAACTTTTAAAATTAAAGGTCACATTTGACCCAGCTATTCCTCCTCTGAGTATCTTTCCAGAGGAATTAAAAACATCATACCACAGCAATATATGTGCACCCATTTTTCACTGAACTTTTTTTTGTACCAGGAATTGAACTCAGTACCTTATGCTTGCCAGGCATGCACTTGTGCCACTAAGCTATATCCCCAGTGCATACGCACCCATTTTTATGGCAACACAATTTGTAATAGCTAAATCTTGGAAACAACCCAAGTGCCCATCAACTGAGTAGATATAAAGGTGGTCTTTTTAAACAATGGAATACTACTCAGTCAAAAAGAAGGATAAACTTCAGCCATTTTTAATTAAACAGATGCATCTTGAGACCATACTCATAAGTGATACAAATCGAACTCACATGTGTAAACATAGTACTGTCTCCCTGGAATGAGAAATTTGAAAATTAAATAAGATCTAAAATATACAATAGATAGTGTGATATGAGAAGAAATTTTTTTAAAGGAAAAAGAAATGATAATGGAGGAAAAGAAGGAAAGGGAAAAGGAAGCAAAATACAAGTTACCTCTATTTCGAATGTCTCTTAGTTCATTGAAAAGGAAGTTTTGTGTCAACATCTACTGAAGAATTTTTATGCCCATGTCTGGTACTCTAAGCAAGTACAACATGAAGATGAAGAATATGCCATGTATTAACCATTGTCATTCTCCCATTACGTTTTGTCTAACTGTGTTTTACCTTTTTTCAACAAAATAAAGAAAAAGCTATTAAGAAAATTCAGTGTCAATTCATGATAAAAGTCATTAAAAATACTTATAGTTTTACCTTATTCCAATCTGAGTAAAGGTATTTAGGACAAAACTTCTGCCACTCATACTTCCAGGATAAAACCTGAAATGTTTAGTGTAAAACCAATGGCAACTCATGTATATGTACAGTCACCTCTTCTGCACAACATATTATATACTCAAAACTCTACCCATTCTAGTTAGGAAAGAGAAAGAAACAAATATCATATTTATAAGAAAAGAGAAAGTCAAACTATTCTTATTTTCAGGTGACATAGAAGATTGAAAATACCTCACAGAATCTTAGAACTAACAATTTTTTTATTTAAGAGAAAAAAGACACATATAAGAAAGACAAAAAGCAAAAGACACAAACAAATGACTAGAGCAAATGCAAAACAGTAACATTGCAGGTTTACAAAACAGGATGATAGAAACTTGACAATGGTTGCAATATTTTGTATCGTTGCCTTCAAAATCGTTGTTTACATTAACAGATATAGACATGTAAAATTGATCCAATCATATGAATATTAACCATTCTTTCTCAATAACTAATCCATTCAGCAGTATGTTCATTTTAGTTATCTTACATATACATATATACAGATTTAAATCTTTTCCTTTGCTCTTCCCTCTTTCCCCTTTTCCCTTCCCAATTACTTTTGGTCTTTCCACAGTTTTTACCCTTACATAGTATTTATTGTAGATTTTGGATCATATGTACTTTTTCAATTTCCTACACTATGGAGACAATACAGTATTTACACATGTGGGTTTGATTTATCTCACTTATGAGTATGGTCTCAAGTCATGTTCATTTACTTATAAAAGACTCAATGCAATCTTTCTTGATAGCTGAGTACTACTCCATTGTATAAAAATACCACATATTTTATCCATTCTTTGATTGATGGGCACTTGGGTTGTTTCCAAGATCTGGCTATTACAAATTGGGTTGCTATAAACATGGGTGCACAAATATCACTGTGGTATGATGTTTTCAATTCTTCTGGGAAAATGCCCAGAAGTAGGATAGCTGGGTTGAATGGGATCACTAATCCTAGCTTCTTGAGGAATCTCCACACTGATTGCCACAGTGGTTGCAACAGTGTACACTCCCATCAAGAGTGGAGATGAGTTCCTTTTTCTCCACAGCCCCTACATCATTTGCCATTGGTTGATTTTTTAATCTTGGCCATTCTTTCTGGAGTGAGATGGAATCTCAGTGTTGTTTTAATTTGCATTTCAGGAATGACCAATGATGTTGAACATGTTTTTATATATTTCTTTGCAGTTTGTATTTCTTTCTCTGCGAAGTGTGTATTCATCCCAGATGCTCATTTTTAGATTGGGTCCTTGAATTTTAGGGGCCAAGATTTCATTTAATTCTTTATACATTTTAGATAGAAGTCCTTTGCCTGATGGAAAATTGGCTAAGATATTTTCCCAGTTCGTGGGTTTTCTTTTTACTCCGTCGGAGATTTCCTTTGACATGCAAAAACTTTTTAGTAAGATGAGATCCCAGTTGTTGATTCTGGGAAGTGCTTCCCATGCAATTTTGTTTTTGTTCATAAACTCTGCCTACTCCTATGTCATCAAGATTTTCAACTACTTTGTTTTCTAGCAAGTTTAGTGTCTCTGTTTTAATATTCAGATCTTTGATCCATTGTGACTTTATTTTAGTGCATGGTGATAGACATGGATCTAGTTTTAGTTTATGGCATATAGAAAGCCAGTTTTTCCAGCACCATTTGTTAAAGAGGCTATCTTTCTTCCAATGTACATGTTTGGGCCCTTTGTCAAAGATGCAGTGGTTAAGTGTGTTTGTAGTTGTGGCTGTATCTTCTAATCTATTCCATTCATCTTCAGGTCTGTTTTGATTCCAATACCATGCTGATTTTATCACAGTGGCTTTGCAGTATAGTTTCAAGTCGGAGATTTTGATGCCTCCTGCCTTACCTTTGTGACCCAGAATTGTTTTTGCTATTCTAGGTCTTTTCTGGTGGTTCCAGATGAATTTCAGCGACGCTTTCTCTAGTTCTGTGAGGTAGGCAAGTGGTACTTTGATTGGGATTGCATTAAATCTGTATTATTATTTTGGGAAAATGGCCATTTTCACGATGTTTATTCTTCCTATCCATGAACAGGGAATATCTTCCCATTTTCTGAAATCTTTGATTTCCTTCTTTAGAGTAATATAATTTTCACTGTATAGATCTTTTACTTCCTTTGTTAGATTCCTAAGTATTTCATTTTTTTGGATATTACAGTGAAGAGTGTGGTTTCCCTTATTTCTCTCTCAGTGACTTTGTTGTTTGTGTACAGGAATGCTATTGATTTTTGAGTGTTGACCTTGTATCCAGCAACATTACTGAATTTGCTTATTACTTCTAGAATTCTTCTAATGGATTTTTGGGGGTCTTCTATGTAGAGTATCATATCATCTTCAAAGAGTGATAATTTTATTTCTTCCTTTCCTATCCTTACTCCCTTTATTTCTTTCTCTTGTCTAATTGCTCTGGCTAATATTTCCAGAACTATACTGAATAGCAGTGGTGATAATGGACATCCTTGTCTTGTTCCTAATTTTAGGTTGAAACTTTTCAGTTTTTCTCCATTTAGTAAGATGTTGGCTGTTGGTTTATGATATATGGCTTTTGTCAGGTTGAGGTAGAGACATCTATTCTGATTTTCTGTAGGATCTTTATCATGAGTGGATGTTGGATTTTGTCCAAAGCTTTTTCTGCATCTATTGAGATGATCATGTGGTTCTTGTCCTTGCCCGTGTTGATATGGTGTATTACATTTATTGATTTGCATATGTTGAATCATCCCTGCATTCCTGGAATGAATCCCACTTGATCATGGTGTATAATCTTTCTGATAATTTTCTGTACTCTATTTGCCAGTATTTTGTTTAGGATTTTTGCATGTATGTTCATTAGGGAGATGGGTCTGTAATTTTCTTTCTTTTTTTTTTTTTTGGTTGGGTCTTTGTTTGGTTTTGGTATTAGGGTAATACTTGCTTCCAGGAATCTGTTAAGGAGACTTACTTCCCTTTCAATTTCATTGAAGAGTTTGAGGAGTGTTGACATTAAATCTTCCCTAAATTTTCTGTAGAATTCAGTGGTGAATCCATCAGGGCCTGGGCTTTTCTTTGTTGGTAGGGTTGTAATTACATTTGCAATTACATTATCTGATTTTGGGTTATTTAGCAGTTTTACATCCTCTTGATTCAGCTTTGGTAATTCATAGGTTTCTACGAGTCTCTCCATCTCTCTTTTGTTATCGAATATTTGTGAGTAAAAGTTTTTGAAGTAGGTGTTGATGAACTTCTGTATTTCCACAGGGTCAGTAGTAATTTCACCCTTTTCATTTCTTATTGCATGAATCTGAGTTGTTTTTTCCCCCTTTGATAAGGTTGGCTAGGGGTTTATCAATTTTATTTATTCTTTCAAAGAACCAACTCTTCGATTCATTAATTCTTTGTATTGTTTTCTTAGTTTCAATTGCATTAATTTCTGCACTGATCTTGATAATTTCCTCTCTTCTTTGGGCTTTGGACTTGACTTGCTCTTCTTTCTCTACAAGTTTGAGGTACAGCATTAGGTTGTTTATGCGTGTTCTTTCTATTTTTCTAATGTGGGAGTTTAGTGCTATAAATTTCCTTCTAAGGACTGCTTTCATTGTGTCCCATGGGTTCTGTTAATTTGTTTTTTTTTTCATTTTCATTCAGTTTTAGATATTGTTTGATTTCTTCTGTGACCCATTGGTTATTTAGCAAAGTATCATTTAATTTCCATGTGCTTATGGGGTTCTTGTAGGTTTTTTTGCCATTCATTTCCAATTTTGCTGAGCTATGCTAAGATAATATGCATGGAATTATTTCAGTCCTTTGTATTTACTTAAGCATGTTTTATGGACCAGTATATGATCTATTTTAGATAATGGCACATGTGCAGGTGAGAAGAATGTGTATTCTGATGTTGATTGTTGAAATACTTGGTATACATGTACTGGGTCCATTTGTTTATAAGTTTGATTCAGTTCTGTTATTTCCTTGCTGATTTTGTTTGGTTGATCTGTCTCTCTGTGACAGTGGGGTATTAAGATCCCCTGTTATAATTGCATTATTGTTTATTTGGTTTTTCGTGTCTATTAAGAATTGTCTTACATATTTGGGTGATCCCATATTTTGTGCATATATATTTATGATTGTAATCTCTTCCTCTTGAAGTTTTCTCCTATCAAGTATGTAATGATCTTGTTTCTCTTTTGATCATTTTTGGTTTGAAGTTCACATTGTCTTCAAACATAATAGTTACCGCTGCTTTTTTCTGGGTTCCTGCTGCATGGAGTATTGTTTTCTAGCCTTGGATTTGTAGTTTGTGAATATCCTTTTGAGTTAAATGTGTTTCTTGTACTCAGCATATTGTTGCATTTTGTTTGTTAACCCACTCTGCTCATCTGTTTCTTTTTATTCGTGAGTTGAGACCGTTTACATTGATTGATATAACTGATATGTACTGACTCATCCCTGTCATATTATCTTTCTGTGGGTGGTTTTGTACATTATCTGTTTAATTATTTGCCCGGCTTAGTGGTGTCCTTTTGGTTTTGTTCTTAAGAGTGTAGCTATCTTTTTCTCTTTCTAGGGTGTCTTTTAGTACTCTTTGTAGTGTTGGTTTGGTGGCCATAGATTTGTTCAGTTGGTCTTTGTCATGGAAGAACCTTATTTCTCCATCTATTTTTAAAGATAGTTTTGCAGGATACATCAATCTGGGTTGAAATTTGTTTTCTTTCAGTATTTGAAATACTTCACTCCAAGCTCTTCCTGACTTAAAGGTTTGAGTTGAGAAGTCTGCCATGATTTTGATAGGCTTTCCTTCATAGAGCATCTGTTTCTTTTCTCTGACAGCTTTTAGTATTTTGTTCTTGTGCTGTATTTCTGATACCCTAATTATTATATGTCTGGGTGAAGATTTATTTTGGTTATCATTAATTGGGGTTCAGTATGCCTCATTTATGTGTATATCAGATTCTCTTCCCATGTTTGGAAAATTTTCTGCTATTATTTCTGTAAATAATCTTCACAGGTCATTAGTATTGACCACTGCTTTTTCATTGATGCCTATTAGTCTTACGTTATATCTCTTGGCATTATCTTGCAGCTGTTGAATTGTTTCTTGATTCCTTATTATTTTTAAGAGATCTTTTGTTTCATGATCATAAGCTCTCATGGTGTCTTCAAGGTCTGAGATTCTATCTTCAGATTCATTCAAGCGGTTTTTCAAACTTTCCATGGAATTTTTCATTTCCTACATTTCCCTTTGCTTCTGTTTCATGCATTCTATTTGTATCTTATATTGTTCATTCAAAGTTTCCATCATTTTCTTATGCTCTTCTATATTCTTTTATCTTCCTCTTCTTTAGATAGACACATTTGTTTAATAATGATTGTCATTTCATCTTTTTAGCTGAGAGATTTTTTCTGATTTGAGTTTCTTTATAGCTTCATGGAGTTGTTTCTTTACTGCATTTGCTATCATTTCAGAAAGTTCAGTTGTGTGACTCCCAATGTCTTCCACTTCTGTGTCTCTTGGGTTTGTTCTCGCTGGGATGGGAGATTGAGAGTGCTCTTGGTTTTTGGTTTAGTCATTTTCTTCTGGGACCTTTGTGGCTGTGCAGACAACCACCCAATGAATTGTGCTGAAACACTGTGTTGGGTAGTGCTTCAGTCGTCCAATACACCTGTGGCTAGTTGGGGCACACTCCCAGATTATGATGCTGGACCCTTGTGTTCTGTGGTCTTTGAGGCTGGTCATGTGCTCCCCTGATGTACTTTGTTGGGTTGCTTTGTAGTGTTGGGCTATGTATTCTGCAACTCTGGCCGGGCATTACCCTGATGTGTTGTGCTGAGACATGGGACTGGGTAGAGCTGGATCCTCTGTCCATCTAGTGAGGGCACACTCCCAGACTGCTGCTGGAGCCTCTGCCTTACTGGGTGAGGGCCAAGACCTCCTGGACCCAGACGGCTAGGTAGAGCATACCCAGGAGTCTGGTGCCACCCGGACCTTGCATCTGGTTGCAAGTTCAGAGCCTCTGGAGTACCGTGCTGGGCAAGCCCGGGCAATTCCCAAGCATACAGTGCTGGGGCCTTGCTCCTGGTTGGGCAGGTGCACAACCTCTAGGACCTGCTGCACAGGCTGCAATCCTGAATAATGGAGCTCATGCCTTCTGCTCTGATGGGCAAAGCTCAATTTCTCTAAGGCCCTGCAGCTATGCTATTCTGTCCCTGATGAGCAGCTCTGGGGCTCTGGGCTGGCTAGGTTCAGTACCTCTGAGTCCTGTGAGGCTGGCCGTGTGCTCCCCTGGTGGGTTGGGCTGAGACATGGGACTGGGTAGAGCTGGATCCTCTGTGCAGCTATTGAGGGCACACTCCCGGACTGTGCTACTGGAGCTTCTACCTTACTGGGTGGGGCCAAGACCTCCAGGGCCCAGGCAGTTAGGCAGAGTGCACCCTGGAGTGTGGCACCACCTGGACCTTGCATCTGGTTGCAAGATCAAAGCCTCTGGAGTGCCACGCACAGAACTAACTATTTAAACCAAGTGCTAAGATACAAAACTAACACACATAAATTAATTATGATTGTGTAAACCAAAATTGCTCCAATTAAAAAGAAATTAGTAAATCAATCCCATTCACATTATTTCAAATAAATAAATAAATAAATATTTAGAAATTATCCTAACCAAGGAAATAGCTGACCTCTATAATAAAAGTTGTAGTATTCTGCTAAAGAAAATAAAATACCATATTAGAAAATGGAAACACATCTCCTATTCCTAGATAGATAGGACCCATATTGTCAAAATGGTCATATAACTACAAATGATGAATAAATTTAAGACAATCTAAATCAAAATACCAACAACATTTTTCACAAAATAAAACAAAGAAAAAATCCTAAAATATGTATGTAAGCAGAAAAGACTGATAATGCAAAAATAATTCTGCGCAAGACCAAAGCAGGAGGCATGACAGAACTACATTTCAAGTTTTATCACAATGCTATCCTGATAAAGGGAAAAAAAGAGTGTGGTTCTGTCACAAAAGCAGATCTAACAATGCAACAGAACATAGGCTGCAGAAACAACACCAGGCAAAATCAGTCATATGTCTTTTGAAATATTGAACAAAATCATAAGCTGGAGAAATAATAGCCTCTATAACAAATTGTGCTGAGATAATTGCCTATATACATGTAGATGATTGAAGCTAGAATCTTATCTGTCACCCTGTACTAAAATCAAATCAAAAGGGATCAAAGACTTATACATTAAAGCAGAAACATTTAATCTGCTGGAAGATAAAATAGTCAAAATATGTAAGACATGGACATATTCAAGGGCTTTCCAAACAGAATCACAACTGCACAGAAATAACACCAAGAATCAATAAATGGGTTTGTATTAAACTTAAAACATTTGCACAGCAAAGGAAACAACCAGTGGGGTTAAACGACAGCCTCCCAAATGGGAAAAATGTTCCCAGTTATTCCTTGAACTTTAAAAAAAAAGTTATTTGCAGCATTTTTAGCCATTAGAGAAATGCAAATCTAGCTGGGCATGGTGACACATGCCTGTAATCCCAGCACCTGGGAGGTTGAGGCAGGAGGCTCCTGCTGAGTTCGAGACCAGCCTGGGTTACAAAGTGAACTCAAATCCAGCCTGAACTGCATAACGAGACCCTGTCTCAAAAAGACTAAAAATAAATAAATAAATAAATAAATAGAAAAATGTAAATCAGAAAAACAACGTGATTACGTATTACTCTAGAAAGAATGGCTATCCTCAAAAAATCAAACAATAACAAACGTTAGCAAGGCTGTGGTGAAAAAGAAACTCTTCTATATTGTTGGTGGGAATAAACTAGCTCGATCATTATGGATATCATTATGCAGTTTTCTCAAAAAACTAAAAAAAAGATATTCTTTTCAACTCAGCTATTCTCCTTGGTATCATCTGAAAAATATTAAATGCATCATATTACAGCGACACACATTTGTAGTAGCACACTTCTTAATAGCTAAATCTTGAAATCAGCCTATATGCCCATCAAGAGGTGGAATGGATAAATAAAATGTGGTACATATGCATGCTTACTTCTCAACAATAAATAAAAATAAATTTGAGTTATTTGTAGGAAAATGAGTGGATCTAGAAATTATAATTCTAAGTGAAATAAATCATGCAAGAATGTTAAATATTGCATGGTTTATCTTATTTTGAGAAACTCATAGTATATATAATTTAATGAGAAAAATAAAATGTAGATAGATCATAGGGAACAAGGATGTAGACCTATTGCAGATGTGAAAGGGACCTGTAGTTAGGGTGAATAAGGAGGGAAAAGAACCAAACAAGATTAATACATGTACATGTACCTATCCACCCAGATGGATTTATTCACTATGTATTACAAATGTGTAATAAATTAAAACAAAGGAAACTAAAAACTCTTTCACCTGACGCAGATGAGTACCTTTCAGCAAATATGTCATTCTCAACAGCCAACAGGAAACCTCTAGTGGGCTATGCTGTCTTTGGAAAACAGAACAGAGGGTCATAAAGAAGAACCAGGACAGGATGTGCGGTGTTCCCTGCGCCAAAATGCCTAATATCTTCACATCTGAACCGGCCAGTCTGGAAAACTCAATCACAGACATCTCACCTCCAGATTCTTCAGGATAATGACTCCCTTCCCAAACCCTATAAAACTATGTTTGTCCCCTGTTCCAGTGCTGACATCTTTTTTGATCTCAACTCATTTGCAAATGGATAGAATAGATCAGCCTCACTGCCTTCACAAAGCCTGTTCAGATGGTTTCTCACAAGCCATTGATCACAAAATTTATGTTGCAGGTTTGAAATGCACTACAAGTGTGTGATCTATTTAAAAAAAACTTTAAATGTTGCTCACATTCAGTGTTCTATTTGAAAGAATTTAAGTTTTTTTGGTCACCTCTGTCTTCTCCATCTGATTTTATTCACATTATTATGTGCCACAGAAATTTGTGTAAAGAGAAAGGAACCTGAGAATAATGAAAAAGCATATGAAGTTTGACAGATGTTCAATCTGCCTAGAGCCTATCTGCAATGTATTTTTTAAAAGGAGGCTAAGTAGAATCAGAATTGTGAATCATAAATCCAAGTCTCATTTTTAAAGAAACTCTAATAAAATTTTTAAAAGATAATTAAAAAGACAAGTATGTTGATAAAAAAACATACGTGTTCTATATTCCAAACATATACACATGCACACACAAAGAGCACCATTTGCCTATCATCATACCAGTAAATCGAACAGCAGTTCAAAGACCACTAAAGAGCAATAAGTATATTTAACAAGGGTGGTTTTTCCTTGCAAGTATAATTCAATCATAGGGAAAGATATGAGGCTCTAAACTGCTCCTTTATAACATAGGACCTCAGGAAATCTAGTTACTTTGATTCTTGGTATACAAAGAAAAGAGAATCCTTGGAATTTATGCTGTAGATAGTATTTATGCTAGCATCTGATAAAAGGGGTTGTGGAATGGAGATTATATATATATATATATATATATATATATATATATATATATATATATATATCCAGAGTTCTCTTCCTCCTTTGTTTAGGTAAGACAAAATTTTTAGAACAGGTAGGAGGCTAAGTTCCATCCTTCTGAGGTTGTGGATGAATTTTCAGATAGATCCCACTGTGACATGACTAGCTCTCACCTTCCCACATTAATTTCTTCTATACCTGAAAATGAAGACTGGAAAATTTAGGCTGTCTGTTGAATCTGTCATTTGCACAGTTAACAGACAGTTTTAAACTGGGCAAAAGTTCTGTAATTTCCAGATTTCACTTTTGTAAGAATGGCTTGCCACTGTTATGTTTTATGTAAATATCTCTGAGCACATTGGAGATAAGATGGACACACACACAGGGTCTGTGTTTTCATTAAGGGTCAAGGGTGTCCAGGCTTCCACTGTTTCTTCCCTGCAATAACACCCCTACACTTAGACTCCCTTTCACTGTAAAAGTCAATCAGCTTGTACACCTAGTTACATTCAAACTTCTGCTGTTTTGGCTTGACCTTAGAATCACTGAAATTCTCCAATTCCAGAGCTTGTTTTCTCAGGAGCTTATGACTTTTATCTTCCGATCTCAAGATTTTAGTTTTTCATGTCACTGTCATATGTTTCTTGAGACCAAGGTATTAAAGTGGGTAGAGTTTTGGGGGTCTTCTATGTAGAGTATCACGTCATTTGCAAATAATAATGATTTAACTTTTTTTCCTATCCTTATTCCTTTTATTGTTTTTTTCATCTCTATTTTCTTGGGTTAATGTTTTCAGAACTATATGGAGTAGCAGTGGTGATAGTGGGCATTCTTGTCTTTTTCCTGATGTTAGAGTGAAATCTTTCAGTTTTCCACCACTTAGTATGATGTTGTTCATAGATGGCTTTTATCAGATTAAGGTAAAGATCATTCATTAAAATTTTCTATAGGGTTTTTATTATAAATGGGTGTTACAGTTGTCAAATGTTTTTCTGCATCTATTTAGATAGTCATGTGATGTTTGCCTTGGCTCTGTTATTATGGTATATTACATTTATTGATTTGCACATGTCAAACCATCCCTGCATCCCTGAGATTAATCCCACTTGCTCATGCTATACAATATTCTTGATGATTTGCTGGATGTTTTTTGACAGGATCTTATTAAGAATGTTTGCATCTATGTTCATTAGGAAGTTTGGTCTGTAGTTCTCTTTCTTTGTTGTATCTTTCTGCCACGTCCTTTTCTAGCCATGTTCTGCTGACAAAGTCCAAGCATGGAAAGAAAGATAGACCCATGTTCTGCTGACAAAGTTCAAACATGGAAGGAGGACATTATCTAAGGAAAGACCGCAGCATAAAAATTGGTTTTGTGGGAATAAGTTAATGTTTCTTGGGAACTATTGTGTTAACTTGTGCTCTGATCCAGTTCGGAAAATTTCTCTTCTTTCTTTCCCGTGCACAAAATCAGTAAACAAAGTACAGACTCCCTAAGAACAAAAGGATAGTTAATAAAATGTTTTTCTATAATTAATGGTGTAGTGGTCTGATACCAACTCAGACCAATGAGGCCAAGGCCAGAGTAGAAGTTTGAGAGCCTTTAATGATAATAATAATGACCAGCTGGCTGGGGCTGCCTGGGAACCTCCATGCAGAGAGGCTGACATGCTACTATGTTTTGTCTTTTAAGAGAGACAGGGTAAATAACACATCCTTGCAGCTGTGAGAACATCGCAGGGGGAAATGGGGGCTATATCATGGCTGAATATGGTCTTGTGTTTTGCGGCCTTTTAGCTAGGCTACCACAACGGAGCATTTAGAACAATTCGACCCCCTATAGTACATTAGACCTCCCTAAATCAGAATTGATATTTTAAAACAATTGTTAAGATTTTTTCCCATAGGTAAATGGGGAAACTTGATACAACTAATTGAAAACCAATTAGTAATCTATTAGTAGCCAAAACATGCTTCAAGGTCTTTAACTAAGTATAAACTTTCTGCCTATGCTGACAAATCATGTATGTTGATGAATCATGTAACCATAGAAACCATGTAACCACAGAAACACCTGTTGATCTCATTCTTATCTAAACTTTCAACCCTTGCCAAAAAGAAAGTACAAATTGTTCTGTTAGAGCTTGCAAAGTAGTAGTACTAGCAGTAGTAGTAGTAGAAGCAATAAACGAAGCAGATTCACACAGTCTCTGAGCTGTTTGTGTGTCTGTTCTCCACGCGCCGATGCTCAGCCCACCTTCGGGGACTCTGTGGACCTAACCCGGCTGGACCGCGGCATCTTTCTCTGATTTTACTCTCTGATATCAGAGTAATGCTTGCTTCCAGGAATGATTTTGCATGTATTTATTTCCTTTCAAACACAATGAAGAGTTTCAGCATTAATGGAATTAAATCTTCTCTAAATTTCTTAGAGAACTCACCGGTGAATCCATCGGGGACTGGACATTTCTTTATTGGCATGTTTTTCATTGCATTTTAAATTTCATTGGCTGATATTTTGTTATTTAGAATATTTATATCATTTTTATTCAGATTTGGTAATTCGTATGTGTCTTCTGTGTTTTCTGTCTTCTAAAAGTTTCTTGAAGTACTTATTTATAATTTTCTGTATTTCCACAGGAACCATTGTGATTTTTGCCCTTTTCATTTCTAATTGATTGAGATTGTTTCCTTTCCTATTTCTGATAAGGTTGGCTACAGATTTATCAGTAATTTTTTAATCTTTCTACGAACCAACACATCAATTCATTGATTCTTTGTATTCCTTTCTTAATCTTAATTGCAATCATTTCTGATGTGATATTATTTTCTGTCTTGTACAAATATTGACTCTGATTTTTTCTTCCTTTTCTAGGAGTTTGAGCTGCAACATTAGTTTGTTAATTTGAGCTAGTTCTGTTTTCCTGGTGTGAGCATTTACTGCTATAAATTTCCTTTATGAGACTACTTTCATTGTGCCCTGTAAGTTCTGGTATGCGTTATCAAAATTTTCATTAAATCGTAGATACTGTTCAATATTTTTAAAATTTTTCTCTGACCCATTGGTTGTTTAGTCTGGTAGTGTTTAATCCCCATGTGTTTATGTAGTTTTTGTGGGGTATTTTTGTTGTTGATTGCCAATTTCATCACACTATGGTCAGATAATATACATGAGATAATTACAGTTCCTTTGCATTTACATACACCTCCTCTGTTGGCTAATATGTGGTCTATTTTGGAGAATGTCCCATGTCCACCTGAGAAGAATATGTATTCTGATGTTATGAAGTGGAACACCCTGTAGATATTTATTAAGTCCATTTGTTCACAGGTTTGTTTTCATTCTGACATTTCTTTGTTGATTTCTTTTTGTCTGACCTATCTAATTGTCAGAGTGGGTTATCAAACCCTCCCAGTACAATTGTGTTAGAACTTATTTCATTTTTTGTGTCCATTAATGTTTATGTTATGTAGTTTAGTGTACTGGTGTTTGGTGCATATATATTCATGATTGCCATCTCTTTTTCCTTGACTTTTACCTTTTTAAGTATGTAGTGACCCTCTCCTCTTCTCATCAGTCTTGTTTTGAAGTTCATATTATCTGTTAGTACAAAAGCTACCCCTGCTTTTTACTGTGTTCCTGTCATTTGGAGCATTGCTTTCCATCCTTTAACTTTAAGTATACGAATTTATTTTTGAGTTAAGTGTGTTTTTTGTTTTTTATTTTATTTATTTATTTATTTATTTATTTATTTATTTATTTTTGCAGCACCGGGGATCGAACTCACAACCTTGCACCTGTCAGACAGGCGCTTAAGCCACTGAGCCAAACTCCCGGCCCTAAGTGTATTTTTTGAATGCAGCGCATTGTCAGTTCTTGGTTCTTAATCCATCCCACCAGTCTGTTTCTTTTGATAGATCCTTTGAGTCCATTTAAATTGATGGTTATGACTGATAGGTATTGGCATATTTTTTTCATATTATTTTCCTGTTGTTGGATCCCTGTCTTTCTCCAGTTTAACTGTTCATCCTGCCTGGTGGTTTCTTTCTTTTGATTTACTTCTTGTTGTGGTTTTCATTTTTTCTTTCTAATGTACACTTCAGAGCATTCTGAAGAGCTGGTTTGGTGGTCATAAATTTCCTCTGGTGTTCTTTGTCATGGAAGTATCTTATTTCTTCATCAATTGTTTTAATTTTTTTATTTTGAAGAGAAAAAAACTAAACAAAATAAAACAGAATAGAGTCAATTAAAACAAAACAATGAACATGGTACATGACTTCAAAAAAAGATAAAAGGAAATCAATAATAGCTACCATACTGTCTCTTGTTATCTTCAAAATAACTGCCCATACCATCAGGCATAATAAAATCAAACAAAACAGTACAGAATAAAACCAATAAAAACAAAACAATAGAAGTAATACAGGATTTCAAAACAATAGTAAAACAACATTGGTTACCATAATGCTTCTTGTTATCTTCTAAGTAGTTGCCTATGTCATCAGGTATAATACAATCAAACAAATCTAAATAGAATAAAATCACTCAAAACAAAACAATGAAAACAACACAGGGCTTCAAAACAAGATAATAGGAAACAATAATGGCTATCATAATATATTTTGTTATCTTTGAAATAACTACCCATGCCATCAAATATAATAAAATTAGACAAACTGAAACAGAATTAAACCAAACTGAACAGAACAATGAAAACAATATGAGATTCAAATCATGATAATAGATTAACAATGGCCACTGCCTTCCCTTTTTAGACATTTCATCCCCTTTCACTTACACAAAATGTATTGTGGTTCATAAAACAAGAAGATAGGAACTTGACAGTGGTTATAATATTGTGTATTGTTACACTGAAAAGGGTTGCTTAGATTAACAGATACAGACATGTAAACTTGAACTAATCATATGAGTATTAACTTTTTTTCTAAGAACTAATACAATTGTTAGTATAGTCATTTTAGCTATCTTATGTATATATACACAAATTTATGTCTTTTTCCTTTTCCCTTCCTTCTTTTCACCTTTCACCTATCCCAATTACTTTTTCTCTGTGAGCATTTTCTTACCCTTACACAGTATTTATTGTAGATTTTGGATCATATATACTTTTTCAGTTTCTTACACTAGGGAGACAATGCAGTGTTTACACATGTGAGTTTGATTTATTTCACTTATGAGTATGGTCTCAGGCCATGTTCACTTACTTATAAAAGTCTTGATGCAATCTTTCTTTTTATTAATTTTAGAAAGCAAAACAAAAAAGGATACAAATAATACAGAATTTCAAAAACAAGTAAGAAATCAACACTAGCTAATATATTGTATATAATTATCTTAGAAGTAGTTCTTCATGTTACAAGACCTAGGTATAAAAATGATCAAGTAATCAAACAATGACACCACAAGCTTTTCTTTCTGATGAACTAACAGAAATTAGTAGTATAGCTATCTTGCACACATACACATACATGCAACTATATGTGTATTTCTGTATTCATACAATCTTTTTCTTCTTTTTCTCATTTCCACTATACCAGTTGTTTTTTCCTTTTGAGTACTTTCTTTCTTTTTCATTATTACAATATATATTGTACATTTTGGATGTTTTTACTATTTTAGTTTATTATTATTATTACTTTTACACTAGGAAGACAATATGATATTTATAAATGTAAGTTTGATTTATTTCACTTATCAGTATAGTCTCAAGTTGCCTCCATTTATCTATAAAAGCCTCAAGATTATCCTCCTTTATAACTGAGTAGTGTTCCATTGTATACAAATACCACATCTTCTTTATCCATCCTGTGATTGATGGGCATTTTGGTTGTTTCCAAGATTTAGCTATTACAAAAAGTGCTGCTATAAACATGGGTGCACATATTTCACTATGGTCTGATGTTTCTCCTTCTGGGAAAAAGGCCCAGAAGCTAGATAGCTGGGTCAGATGGAATCTCTAATCCTAGCTTTTTGAGGAATCTCTACACTGATATCCACAGTAGTTGCACCAGCCTACACTCACACCAATAGAGGGGTAAGAGTTCCTTTTTTGCCACAGCCCTTCCAGCATTTTTTTTTGTTGATTTCTTGATCTTGGCCATTCTTTCTGGAGTGAAATAGAATCTTAGTGTTGTTTTAATTTGCATTTCCTGAATAACCATTGATGTTGAACATTTTTTCATATTTTTATCTGCCATTTATATTTCTTCATCTGAGAAGTATGTATTCATTTCAGATGCCCATTTTTGGATTGGGTTCTTTTTTTTTCAGCCATCACTTATTAAATAGGCTATCTTTTTTCCAGTACACATGTTTGACCCCTTTGTAAATGATGAGGTGGCTGAGTGTGTTTGTAGCAGTGGTTGTAGCTCATAATCTATTGCATTGACCTACAGGTCTGTTTTTATTCCAGAATCATGCTGATTTTATCACAGTAGCTTTGTAATATGATTTCAAGTTTGGAAATGCCTTACCTTTGTTGCCCAGTATTGTCTTTGCTACTCTAGGACTCTTCTGGTTCCAGATGAATTTTAGGGAGATTTCTCTAGACCTGTGAGGTATGCTAATTGTATTTTGATTGGAATTACATTAAATCTGTATAACAATTTTGGGAGAATGTCCGTTTTTGCAATGTTGGGTTCTTCCTATTCAAAAACAGGGAATGACTTTGCATTTTCTGAAACCCTCTTTGATTTCCTTTTTCAGAGTAATGTAATTTTCAGTGTATAGATCTTTTACTTCTTTTGCTGAATTGATTCCTATTTCATTTTTTGGATGCTATTGTGGAGGGTGTCGTTTTCCTCATTTCCTTCTCAGTGAGTTTGTTGTTCATGTACAAGAATGCTACTGATTTTTTAGTGTTAACTTTGTATCCACCTACATTACTGAATTTGGTTACTACATCTAAAAGTCTTTCAATGGAGTTTTGAGAGTCTTCTATGTAGAGTATCATATCATCTGAAAACAATGATAATTTAACTTCTTCCTTTCCTATTCTCATTCCTTTTATTTCTTTCTCTTGTCTAATGGCTCTGGCTAATGTTTCCAGAACTATATTGAATAGGAGTGGTGATAATAGACATCCTTTCCTTGTTCCTAATTTTAGATTGGAAGTTTTCAGTTTTTGCCCATTTAGTAAGATGTTGGCTGTTGGTTTATGACATATGGCTTTTATTAGTTTGAGGTATAGACCATCTATTCTGAATTTGTGCAGGGATTTTATCATGAATGAATTTTGGATTTTGTCAAAAGCTTTTTCTGCATTTATTGAAAAGATCATGTAATTCTTGTCCTTCGCTCTGTTGATACAGTGTGTTACATTTATTGATTTGCATATGTTGAACCACCCCTGAATTCCTGTGATAAATTCCACTTGATCATGCTGTATAATCTTCTTGATGGTTTGTTGCATTCTACTTGCCAGTATTTTACTGAGGATTTTTGCATCTATGTTCAGTAGGGAGTTTGGCCTGTAGTTCTCCTTTTTGATTGGGTCTTTCACTGGTTTCGTTATTAGGGTAATACTTGCTTCCAGGAAGAGTTATGGAGAATTGCTTTCCTTTTAATTTCATTGAAGAGTTTGAGGAGTGTTGTCATTATGTCTTCCCTAAATTTCTTGTAGAATTCAGCTGTGAATCCATCAGGATCTGGGATTTTCTTTGTTGGTAAAGTTCTAATTACATTTTCAATTTCATTAACTGAAATCGGGTTAATCAGCAGTTTTACATCTTCTTGATTCAGCTTTGGTAATTCATAGGTTTCTAAGAAGTTGTCCATTACTTCTGTGTTACAGAACCTATCGGAATAAAAGTTTTTCGACGTAGGTGTTGATGATCTTCTGTACTTCCACTGGGTCTGTAGTGATTTCACCCTTTTCATTTCTTATTGTATGGATTTGAGTTTTCTCTTTCCTCTTTTTGATAAGATTGGCTAGGGATTTATCCATTTTATTTACTCTTTCAAAGAAACAACTCTTCAATTCATTAATTCTTTGTATTGTTTTCTTAGTTTCTATTGCATTAATTTCTGCTCTGATCTCTGTAGTTTCATCCCTTTCCTGGGCTTTGGGCTTGACTTGCACTTCTTTTTCTAGAAGTTTGAGGTGCAGCATTAGGTTGTTTAAATTCATTCCATTTTTCTGATGTGGGAATTTAGTGCTATAAATTTCTCAATCTGGGTTGAAAGACTTGAAATACTTTACTACAAGCTCTTCTTTACCTGAAGGTTTTTGTTGAGAAGTCTGTCGTGATTCTGATAGGCTTTTCTTTGTAGGTGATCTGTTCCTTTTCTCTGACAGCTTTTAGTATTCTGTTCTTGTGCTGAATTTCTGATGTCCTAATTATTATATGTCTGAGTGAAGAATTATTTTAGTTATGATTAATTGGGGTTTTGTCTTCCTCACTTATCTGTATATCAGATTCTCTTCCCATGTTTGGAAAATTTTCTATTATTCCTGGAAAGAGTCTTCACAGGTCATTAGTGTTGACCCCTGCTTTTTCGTTTCCACCTATCAGTCTTTATTTCTTCTCTTTGCATCATCTTGCAGTTGTTGAATTGTTGTTTCCTGGATCCTTATTTTAAGAGATCTTTTCTTTTATGATTGTAAACTTCCATTCTGTCTTCAAGATCTGAGAGTCTACCTTCAGCTTCATTCAAGCAGCTTTGTCAGCTATCAAGGGAATTTTTAATTTCCTGAATATCCCTTTAAATCTCTTTCATGCATTCTAATTCTGTCTTATATTGTTCATTCAAGGTTTCCATCATTTTCTTATGTTCTTCTATTTTTTATCTATGTCTTTAGATACACACAGAATTTCTTCCATAATGTTTGTCATTTTCTTTTTTAACCAGAGAGATTATTTCTGATCTGATTTCCTCAATAGTTTCATGGGGTTGTTTCTTTACTTCAGTGTCTCTTGGGTTTGTTTTCTGTGGACTGGAGGACTAAGGCTGCATCTTGCTCTTTCATTTTGTCATTTTCCTCTGGGACCCATTTGGCTGCCCAGGCACCCTCCTGATGGGTTACACTGGAATGCTGTACTGGGCAGAGCTTCAATCCTCCAATATCCCCATGCCTAGCTGGGGCACACCCACAAACTATGGTACTGGATCCTTGTGCTCTGTGACCTGTGAGGCTGGCCAGGTTTTCCCCCAATGTACTGTGCTGGGTTGCTCTGGGACACTTGGCTGGGCAGAGCTTGGATCCTCTGTGCAGTTAGGAGGATGTACCCCCAGAGTGTGTCACTGGGGCATATAACCTGGCTGAGTGGAGTTCAGAACCTCCAGGACCCAGGTGGCTAGCAGGAACACACTCCCAAATTATGTCATTGTGTCCTAGCACCTGATTGGGTGGAGTTCAGAACCTCTGGAACCCAGCCAGCTAGCAGGGACACAACTCTGGAGCGTGGCACCAGAGCCTAGTGCCTGGCTGGGTGTAGTTCAGAACCTTTGGAACCCAAGTGGCTAGCAGGGATGCACTCCCAGAGTGTAGTGCTGCCGGGGCTTTGCATCTGGCTGGGAAGAGTTCAGAGCCTCTGGACCATGTGGCTAGCCAGAGCACAGTCCTGGCATATGGTGCTGGGACCTTGCTGTTGGCTGGGTGAAGTTCAGAATCTCCAGGACCCACTGTATGGCTAGCTGGGATTCACCCCTGAACTACGGCTCTGGGGCCTAGTGCTCTGATGCAGTCTGGGTTTTGTTCATGAACTTATGTCTACAAATATTCTTTTAAGATTTCTATGTACTTTCTCTTCCAGCAGATTTAGTGTTTCTGTTTTAATAGTTAGATTTTTGATGCATTTTGACTTTAGTTTAGTGCATGGTGATAGACATGGGTCTCATTGTAGTCTTTGGAATGTAGAGAGCCAATTTTTCCAGCACCATTTATTAAAGGGCTTACCTTTCTTCCAGTGAACAAGTTTGGCTGCTTTGTCAAGTATAAAGTGGCTGAATGTTTTTGGATTTGCCTCTGCATCTTCTGTTCTGTTCCACTGATCTTCAATAACAAACGCTGATGATGATGTGGGGGAAAAGGAACACTTTTGCACTGTTAGTGAGAGGGCAGACTCATGCTACCACTGTGGAAATCAGTATGGAGATTCCTCAAAAAGTAGGATTAGTGGTCATATTCAACTCAGCTACTCTCC
Source organism: Dasyprocta punctata (assembly GCA_004363535.1). Lineage (NCBI taxonomy): Eukaryota > Metazoa > Chordata > Mammalia > Rodentia > Dasyproctidae > Dasyprocta > Dasyprocta punctata. Next base: position 29,938 of record RJWM01014460.1, read on the forward strand.
TTTGGGCATCTACCTTCCTGGAAGAATTTAAAACATCATACCACAGTGATACATGTGCACCCATGTTTGTAGCAGCACAACTTGTAATAGCCAAATCTTGGAAACAATTGAAATGCCCATGAACTGTGACATCGATCAAAAAGTTGTGGGTATTTTTTCTATATGATGAAATACTACTCAGCCATAAATGTGTATAACCCTGAAACTTTTATAGGTAAATGGATGCAAATTGAGACCATACTCATAGGTGAAATAAATCAGACCCACATGTATAATCATTGTATTGTCTCCCTGGTGTGAGAAACTGAAAAAGTACATATGGTCTAAAATGTACAATAGATATTCTGCAATGGGAAGACATTGTTCAAAAGGAAAAAGGAACTAGTATGCAAGAAATGGGAAAGGAAGGAAGAGAAAAGAAAAAAATGCAAACTAGATATACTATAAGTGTCTCTTACTGCATTGAAAAGGGAGGTTTATGCTAATATCAACTGGAAATATTTCTATGCCCATAACCTGTACTCTTAGTAACTACATTAAAAATAATACACAATGTATCAACTACTGTTATTCTCCTGTTTTTTGTTTGTTTTACTTTTTAAAATAAAATAAAAGAAAATAAATGACACACTACACAAACACAGGGAGATTTAATAAAGTGTATTTGAAGGATTGGTGAGTTATTGAAAAAAATCAAAGTGTAAATTAAAAACTAGAATCAAATGTAGTGAAAACAAAAGATATCAGTCCTTAGTGAAGAGGAAAATTTGTAGCTATAAATATCTTCATTAACAGAATACAACTAATTCAAAGATGCTTCACATTTTTTTAAAAGAACAAGAATAAACCATACCCAAAACCTGTACAAAGGCAGTCATAATAAAAGTCAAAGTGAAGTTAGAGAAACAAAAACTACAGGAATAATATAAATGATTAGTGTTTTAAAACTGGTTGGATAAAATATGAATAAGATTGATATATTCTTAATCAAACTTGTAAAAAACCAAACGAAGACCCAAATATTTGAGAAAAAATGGATAAAATTACAACAGATACCACTGGAATCCAGAAATTCAAAAGAAACTATATTGAAAACTTACATTACCTAAATTGGTGACTCTTGAAGAAATGGATAAATTGCTAGACTTATATAGCCTATTAAAGTTGAGCCAACAGTATAAAAATACATAATCTATATAATATTGAAGCTATAATAAAAATTGTCAGTGGATTTATGCCTAATTTTAGTAGACCTTTGAAGAAGAACTAACATGAAAGTTTCTCATACTTTTACATGGAATGGAAAGGAAAGGAATTCTATCAAATGTATTCTGACAAATGATAAAATTAGGATAGCAAGAAGTCAAGTTATCCCAAATTCGGATGATGATATACTTTACATAAAATGCAATAAAACTCCAACAGAAAAGCTAGATCTACTACCCAAGTTTAGCCAAGTGGTGAGATACTAAATCAACACCAATAATTAACCTACCAAGAAAATTCTAATCTCAAATGCTTTGAAAGAAATACAGTATCTAGAAATCAAACTAACAAAATGATGAAAAATCTCTATGATAAAAATAGGGAACTGCCGGGAGTTTGGCTCAGTGCCTTAAGCGCCTGCCCTGGCAAGCACGAGGTTGTGAGTTCAATCCCCGGTGTCGCAAAAAAAAAAAAAAAATAGGGAACTGAACAAAGAAACTGAAGGAAAGATTACTAAATAGAAAGACATTCTTTTTTCATGAATCAACAAATCTGGTATTATTAAAGTAGCCATATTAGCAAAAGTGTTCTACAGACTCAATATTACACCTAGAAAGATACAAACAATATTATTCACATTACTATAAAAATCATAAAATTTATATGGAAGCATTCCAGTATAGCTAAAGTAGCCCTGGGCAGAAAGAACGGTGTCAGAAGCATGAAAATACAGATACTTTTCATTTAATGATTTCCCTGTTTAATGACTGTTTGGAACTACAACCCTCTGATTGGAACTTATGACCACACTAAAATTTATGTTGCAGGAATGTCAGCAGCAGCGTGGCCCTGTGGTGGCTTTTTCTATAGTACAACACTGTAATTTTTGCTGATTGTACTGTAAAGTATGGTAGTTTTGTATTGTTAAACACTACAGTATTGCATGTAAAGATTATGAAAATAAAAGCAAAGACATCAAGTTGGAGTTTTCTTTGACTATTTCTTTGCTTTTAATATTATAATGTACATACATTCCTCATCTAGCAAACAATTCATTTAATAATCTAGTCTCAGGAACGGAACTTGATTGTTAAATGAGGAATGCCTGTACATGATTTCAATTTATACTACAAAAACATAGTAAAAAAAAGTATGCTAATGGCATAGAAAAGAAAGATCATTACAAGAGAACAGAAGATGCAAAATCAAACCCATGCACAGAAAGTCATTTGATTTTTGACAAAAGTGTCCAAATTCTTCAATGGGGAAAAGACAACCTCTTTAACAGTTAATGCTGGTAAAACTGGATAGTCACATTAAGAAGACTAAACTATATCCCTGTTACTCTCTTCACCTTGTATTAGATTCAATCAAAATAGTCCAAGAACCTAGAAATAAAACCAGAAACTGATGGAAAAAAACATGGAGGAAACACACGAAATCACAGGCATATGTAAAGACTTCTTGAATAGTACCACAATGGCACAGGAAATGATATCACAAAATAGCAAATGAAGTATCTCAATTTTTTAAAGTTTCAGCACAGTAAATTTTATATATATATGTATATATATATATGAAGGAAATCACCTACAAAATGGTATAAAACATTTGCTAACTTCTCTTTTCATAAAGAATTAATGTTTAGAAAATACAAATACCAAAATTAATTCCAAAACACAAATAACTCAATAAACCAATAGGCAAATAATTGAGAGAAGTACAAATAACTTATAAATGGTCAATAATTGCATCAAAAAATGTTCAACATCATTGGCCACTAAAGAAATGCAAATCACAACTTACCCCAGTGGGAATGGCATTATTAAACTGAAAAACAAAACAATCAAGTGTTTTAGTACATGTCTCTAATTCCGGTATTCTTTAAAGGCTGTGGTATGGTACTAGGATTGCAATTTTGAGTGCTCACTGGGTAACTTAGCAATTTAGAAATATCAAAACAATCATGAGCAAAAACAGCAAAGCAAGAAGCATCACCATATCTGACTTCAAGTCATACTACAAGGCTACTGTTGTGAAAATGGCATGCTATTGGCAAAAAACAGACATTTGGATCAAAGAACAGAATTTAAGATGCAGAAACAACCCCAGATATATTCAGTTTCTTGATCTTTGACAAAGGGTCCAAAAGCGTTGGCTCCAGGTAAGAAAGTCTTTTTAGAAAGTGGTGATGGGAGGGCCAGGAGTTTGGCTCAGTGACTTAAGTGCCTGCCTGGCAGGCACGGGATTGTGAGTCCAAAACCCGGTACCTCAAAAAAAAAAATAAAAGAAAACAAAATGGTGATGGGAGTCAGGGATTTAGCTCAGCAGCATAAGGGCCTGCCTGTCAAGTGCGAGGTCGTGAGTTCAATACCTGGTACCGAAAAGAAAGAAAGAAAGAAAGAAAGAAAGAAAGAAAGAAAGAAAGAAAGAAAGAAAGAAAGAAAGAAAGAAAAAGAAAATGGTGATGGGAAAATTGACTATCCATATGCAAACATTTGAAGCTGGACACATATTTCCAGCCATGTACTAAACTTAAAAATGGATCAAACATAAAATAGGAAAAACACTTGAAATCATAAGTGTAGGCAAAGACATTTGAACAGAACTACAATTGCACAAGAAATATCAACAAGAATCAACAAATGGGAATACACCAAATTAGAAAGCTTCTGAACAGTGAAGGATACAACCAATAGAGTGAAGAGCCAACATACAAAATGGGAAAAAATCGCCAGCTCTCCTCCAGACAGATGATTCATATCTAGAATATATAAAGAACTCAAAACTATTTAACACAACAAAATAAAAGGCCCAATCAAGAAATGGGCAAATGAAATGTATAGACACTTCTCAGAAGAAGCACAAATGGACAATATATTTATGAAAGGCATGTTCAAAATCTCTGGTTACTAGAGAAAAGTAAATTAAAGCAACACTAAGATTTCATCTTACACCAGAAAGAATGTGGCAATCAACAAGAAATCAAATAACAAATGTTGGCATAGCTGTGGTGAAAAAGTAGTTCTTCTACATTATTCATGGAAATGTGAACTAGTACAAACATTCTTGAAGTTATCATGACAATCTCTCAAACTAAAAATAGAAACTCCTTTTGACCCGCTACTCCTCTGCTATGCACCTTTCCAAAAGAGTCAAAGACATCATATTACAGAAATACATGCATTTATGGCAACGCAATTTGTAATACCTAAATCTTAGAAGCAGCCTGTATGTCCATCAAGAAATGATGTATAAAGGAATTATGGTATCTGTAGATAATGGAATATTACTCAGCTACAAAAAATATAATTTTGAGACATTTGTAGGAAAATGGATACACATTGAAAACATGACAGTAAGTGAAATCAGACATAAAAGTTTAAATAGTATACAGATTCTCTCCTTTGAATAATCTAAAGAACAAATTAAAAGTAAAATAAAGATTGATAAGAGGAAATGGAGGTAGAAATGGGAAGGTAAGCAACAGTCTGAGGGTGTAGAAAGTGAGGAAGGGTAAAGACATAAAAACATTAAGAAGGGATATGTATATGTATCAGCTACCCTCAGAAAAATAATCTGTATATGTTGTAAACATAAATTTAAAATAGTAATGATAGTAATAACCATAATAAGGAGAAAATTAGGCACAGGAGATCTAGAGACTGAGGAAGAGAAATGGATGGGGAGGAGAAGAGCAATAAAAAGAATCAAGATATGTTCTGCACATGTACCCACTTCTAAGATAAATGTAAACATTTACTCCAAACATGTATGAATAAAAAATCATTTATGTAAAAAAGAAATAGTTTGTTTTTAAAAAGTGCAAATTTAAAGTTTTTGCAATGTAGCTCAGTGAAAATCCCCTCATTTCAGTACACAGTGGTATATAATTTATTTTAAAATGAAATGAATTCTGAGAAGGATACAAAAGAAAATGAATCCTCCTATATCTTTGGCGGGAATGAAAATTGTTATAGCCACTATGGAAATCAAGATACAGATTTGTAAAAATACTAAAAATAGAGATACCATTTGATCCATCTGTAACATTCCTTGGTATATTTCCAAATGAAATAAAGAGAGTATACTGTTATGGCTTATGTCTAGATCCCCCAAAATGCTCATAGGTGTGTGGCTTTTGGAACAAGGGTGGATTCAGGGTGTGTGAATATGGATTAAGGGTGCGATAGCTAAATTTGTCCACCAATTGGTTTAATATAGTTGTTAGTGTAGATAATGGAAAGGCCCATCCTGGATGTGGGTGGCACCAGTGAAAATGCCTATTGCCTGGATAGGATAAAAGGGAAAAAGAGGCTGTTGCTGCTTCTGCTTGCTGTTTTGGTGCCTCCTGCCTACCTTCCCATGGGCTGTTTCTCTTCTGTGATGCCCCTCTGCCATCCCACCCTTCCTTAAAGCCAGTCTACCATGAACTGAACCATCTAAGAAGGTTGATTAAAATGAACATTTCCTCCTATAGCTTCAGGAGTTGGTTATTTTGTCTCAGCAACAAGGAATGTTACTAAGACAGATTTTGGTATCAGAAAAGTGGGGTCATTGCTGTGACAATATTTGGCCATGTTGCTCAGAAACTTTTGGAGCTGACTTGTGGGAAGCATTTAGAAAGGTTTGGAGATACTGGCTGCAGAAGTAGCCCTAGAATGCTACAAGCTGAACTTGATAGGAGATTCTATTCAGAGCTCAGCAGACAAAAACGTTGATACAAAGGCTTCCAGTAAAGAAGTTCAGGAGATTTCAGTTAGGAACAAGCACTGCATTGGCTGTTGGACTCCAGTTCATGCATGCTATGTTTTGGCTGAAAATTTCTCTGTGTTTTGCTTATTTTCAGGGAATTTGCCTTAGACAGAGATCAAGGAAGTGAGCTAATCTTGTAGAAGAAATTTCAAAGCAATTTAATGTTGATGCAAAGGCACGGATACTGTTGGGAGCTTTTAGTCAGGTATACCTTGAAAATCAACCATGTTCCACTATGGCTGTGGCCTAGAGTTTGCTCCTAGGAATTGGGTTCCTTGTGTTGGGCAATCCAGGCACTTGCCACGTACTCTCAAAAGAGAAAGAAGTCTGGCTAATTGATCCAGATGACAGCAGATCTTGGTGTCATTCACACTGGGCTGGTTTTAGGTGCATATAGGATGTGAAAGTGGTAGTGTGAGGAAGGCTTTCATCCAGATTTCAGAAGAAGGCCTGGGAGGCCAGGAAGGGTGCCTCTGAGAGGGCAGTGTGTTAACCTGTAGGTGTGAAGCCAAAAATGCTACAGAGACCCCAGCAGGTTAGAGAAGCCAACAATGTGATTCAACTGAGGAAAGTTGCAAAGAGTGAGCAAAGCCAGTTTAAGAGAAAAGCCATGGGAGCTGTAACCACCTACAGTGCCATAGGGGTGCTATACATCTTGCTAAAGGTTTCCCTGGATGCTAGATCTGGAACTATGGGATTTAATTTTTGCCCTGCTGGATTTTGGACTTGTTTTAATATCATTTCTTTCTATTCCTCTATTTGTATCTTTTGGAATGGGAATGTTTATCTTGCCCTATTATATGTTGGAAGTATTTAACTTTCTTTTCATTTGTACAGGTTCTCACAGCTAAAAGTTTGCCTTAAAACTCAGAGAAAAATTTGGACTTAGATTTTTCAACAATTTTGAAACTGTTAGGACTTTGACAAAGGCATTTTTCATAAAGGCATATTCATGAGTTTTGGGTGACCCAGAGGTGGAATATTATGGTTTTTAGCTAGATGTCCCCCCAAACCTTCATGTACTCGTAGGTTGGGTTTTTTAGAGGATGCTGGACACTCAGGGTGTGTGAATGTGAATTAATAGTGCATGAATACAGATGAAGGATGTGAGAACTTGATTAGTCCACTTATCAGTTATCATAGTTCTTGGTGTAGATAATGGAAAGGCCCACCCCACACGTTATTGGCACTACCCAAAAGGCTTTTAGCCTGTTTGGGATAAAAGGGAAAGTGAAAGGGCCGGGAGTTTGGCTCAGCAGTTTAAGCGCCTGTCTGGCAGGTGCGAGCCTGTGAGTTCGATACCCGGTGCCGCAAAAAAAAAAAAAAAAAAAAGGAAAGTGAAGCTGCTGTTGCTGCCTGTTGCTTTCCTGCCTCCTGCCTGTTTTTCCATGGACTGTTTCTTCTCAGTAATGTCCCTTTGCTATGCCACCTGCCTTGGAGCCAGCTCACTGTAGGCTGAAAACTCTAGAAACTATGCTGAAATAAACCTTTGATCCTTTAACTTTGGGTGTCTGATATTTTGTCTGAGCAATATAGAAAGTAACTAAGACATATAGTGTATTGATATATGCTTATTCATGTTTATATTTCCAGGAAAATTACTAAAACAAGAGATCACCATTATTTTAAGAAATACATAAGTCAGTCAGAGAAACTTAAATATTTTACATTTTCTCTTATAAGAATAATTTAAAAGCAAAATTAATTTAACAATGCAGATGATAGGAAACAAGAAAGTACACATTCAAAAATGAGGATTCAAGGAAACTGACAAAGAAAATAAGCAAAATATTGTATAGGGATGTATCAATATATAAAGTGTATCACACTTTTATGTGCTACTAATATGCATTAAAAATGAATAGTAAAAATATCAGGAGAAGTAAGTAAATAATAAATATCAAGGCAGTTATAAATTAGAAATTGAAAAAATACAAATGATAAATGAAATGAAAAGTATATCAGTCAATTTCCCCATTGCTGAAAAAAGATACTGCATAACTGTGTTTTAAATAGGAAAGGGTTTTTTGTTTTTGTTTTTTGTTTTTGTTTTTGTTTTTCTTTTTTGGCTCAGTTTCACAGCTTTTATACCACGATTATTTGTATTTAGGTCAGGAACAACATGGCAGAAGAGCATGCTTGCTGCTTTGTGGCCAGGAAGCAGAGCACAAGTGAAGAGCACTAGTGAGAAATTTACCCTCCAAAGCCCTCTTTCAGGGATCCACATTGTCCAATGGGGTTGTAATCTCCTAATAGTACATTCAGTTGTAAATATGAATGGAATTCATGAATGGGGATAGAACCATTGTCTTACTTTTTCATTGCTAAGACAAAGTAACCAATCCCCATAAATTACAAGAGGTTTACATTACCTCACAGGTCGTAAAGTTTCCAGTTCATAGTTGTCTGTCTCTAAGCAGGGTGTATCATGGCAGAGGAGAAACAGCCCTTAACATGGCAGGTAGGAAGCAGCAGTATTCCTGGTTATTTCTCATTTTATTCCACCCAGTTTGTAAGCCTGTTGCTTGGAATTATTCACAGCAAGGGTGGTTCTTCCTTTTCCAGTAAGTCCATCATCAACACCCCAAACTATGCCAAACCAATCAGTGGTCAAATCTAGTATCACACACCCATGATTCAGTCACCTCCCAAAAATTCCACCCATAAGCACATGAGGTTCTGGAGGAATATCTAGAGATAAGCCATAACACCAAGATCTAAACTCCACTTCAGGTGTCTCAATCCTATAAAATTAACTTTTAAGATTAATTGGCACAGGGCCAGGAGTTTGGCTCAGTGGCTTAAGCAACTGCCCTGGCAGGTGCGAGGTTGTGAGTTCGATCCCCGGTGCTGAAAAAAAAAAAAAGATTAATTGGCACAAAGTTATTTATTTGAAAAGATAAACAAGATTGAAAATTCTTACCCAAAATGGCAAATAAACAACCAAAAAACAATAAATAAATAAATAAAACCGAAAGGACAGGAAAAAACCCAAACAAACAAAGTTAGAGTAAAAAGTGATATTGAAAGAGGTACTGGTGAAATCCATAGATACATTAGGGAATATTTTGAAAACTATATACACTAAGAAATTTAAAAATCAAGAGGAAATGAATACATTTCTAGACTATGATCTATAATAATTGACATCAAAGTATTTTTAAAAAATAAATAGATCAATAACAAGTAATGATACACAAATAATAGTGAAAACTTTTATGAAAAGAAAAACTGAGAGTTGGATGAATTTACAAGTGCATGTTACCAGACTTCTAAAAAAGAAGTAACACTGATATGTCTCAAAATATTCTACAAAATATAAAGGGAAAGATATCCGCAAATTCATTCTATGGGATATCACTACACTAACACCAAAATCTATTAAGGGCAGACATAAAAATAAGAAAAAATAGATGAATGTCTTTGATGAATATAGATACAAAAATCTTCAGCACAATACTTTGAGTTTGAAATAAGCATCACATTTTTATAAGATCATGTGCTGATCAGATTGGTTTAATTTCAGCAATGTAAGTGGTTCAGCAAACAGAAATGAACAAGTGTAATGCACATGCAATTAAAATAAATGATAATATTAAGTGATCATTTCAATAGCTGCAAAGCATTTGATAAAATCCAATATGTTCCTTTATGATAAAAACCCTGAATAAAGTAGGTATAGAAGCATTATATCTCAATATAGTAAAGACCATATACAACCATCTCATAGCCCCTATCGTACTGAATAAGAAATACCAAAAGCATCTTCTCTAAAATTGGTAACAAGTGAAAGGTGTTTATGTTCAACATTACTACTCAAAATAGTACTTGAAATTTTAACTAAACCTGTTAGACAAAAAAATGATAAAAATAGGAAAGAAGGATATGAATTCTTCAAGTTTCCAGGTGATTCGATTCTCAGAGAAATGTAGAGTCTTACAAAACACTCTTAGAACAGATAAACAACTAATCAAAATGGCAGCATACAAAACATTTTTATGCATCAGGTAAATGCAAATGAAACTGCACTGAGATATTATCTCACACCTGTTTAGAATGGTGATTATAAAAATTAACATTTACAAATGCTCTCAAAGATATGGGGAGAAAGGACCCTCTGAAACGGTGATAGAAATGTAAACTAGTACTGCCACTAGGGAAAAAGTGTGCAGAAATTCATTAAAAACCTAAAACTAGAGGTACTATATGATCCATCTAAAGTATTCCAAGGTATATACTTGAAGAACATAGAGTCAGTGTGTAAAAGACATACCTACATACCCATGTTACTGTGTCACTATTCAAAATATAAAAGTTATGCAATTGGCCTCCATGTCTGTCAACTGATTAGTAAATACATAAAATCTTGTTTATATGCACCAAAGGATATTATTCAATCATATAAATGAATTAAGTTATATTATTTTTAGGAAAATGAATAGAACTAGAGGTCATTATGTTTAGGGAAATAAGCCAGACAAAGAAAGACAACAACTGCATGTGTTCTCTAAAAAATAGAGATTAGAATAAAACGTATGAATAAAAATAGTAAAAGGGAAGGGCAAGGGTACTAGAGGAAAGACAGTGAGTGGGGTAAGAGAAAATAGTAGGGAGGGTTGAGAAGGTAAACATGATATAAGTCACAATAGAAATGTCACAATGAAACCCATTAATCTGTACAGTTAAAATGTTTAAGTAATTATGATTTTTAAAATGATACAAAAACACAAACAAAATTTTGTCTTTGATTCTGATTTTGTATTTATATAACTCATTAATCTTCTTAATTGGATCAGACTGATACACTTTGTTATAAGAAGAGAATTCTTACTGGTTATGGCATCATCAACAGATCCAAACATGTCGATCATGTACATTAAAACTTGTAACAATATCATCCCTTTTCCAATGATCCATCAAGTCAAAAATATGCTATTACTGAAAGATAGACTGTGTCTTAGTTACTCTTCACTCATTGCCAAGACAAAATAACTGACGCTCAAAATTAGGGAAGGAAAGGTTTATTTCTTACAGTTTCTCAGGAGTTTCAGTCTGTGTTTAGTTGGCTCCAAGGCAGTGTGGCATGGCCGGGCAGCCATTCATGGCAGCTGCAAGCAGCAAGGCACGCTGGCGAGAGAGAGCAGAAGCGCGGGGGCAAGCAAGAGGAAGACCCACCTTCCCTTACACTGTATGTCAGCTCCACCCCTGGGTGGGTGCAGCACTCACATCTTCAATCCCAGCGCTAGACAACAAACCAATAACAAGCGCTAGACTCAGCCCCATCAAAAGTATATGAGGACTTGGGGGTACATAGTATATAACCCAATACAGACTGGGATGTTGCAAGTGGGGGAAGAAAAAAGGCAAAGGGAAGAGAGTAGATCAGAAAGAAGAGAATAAAAGAACAACAAATGGAAAAGAGCTCAAACTCTGTTGATATTACTTTAACAACTAGACTGGTGGACCATTGGAGCAGAAGTTTGAGAGAATATATGTGGGAGTAGGAGCAGAGACACTGAGAGAAGGGAGGGTAATGGAGATTAGAAGTAGCTATAAGAAGGCTGGAACCTGTAAATACACTGACAGTTCACTTGTGTTTGAATGTGAACTAATACAGCAATTTTGGAAATCAGTATGGATATTGTAAAAAAAATAGTAAAAAGAGAAATTCCATTTGACCCAGCTATTCCTCTCCTGAGTATCTTCCCAGAAGAGTTAACATATTACTAGAGTAACGCAAACATACTCATATTTGTAGCAGCACAAGTAACAATAGGCAGATTGTGGAAATGACCTATATGCCCATCAAAAGATGAATGAATATATATATATATATATATATATATGTGTGTGTGTGTGTGTGGTAGTCATAAAGAGGAATAAATCTGAATAAATTGAGTCATTTGTAGAAAAATGTATTGAACTTCAGACCATAATAATAAGTGAAGCCGGACATGGTGGTACATGCCTGTAATCCCAACACTCAGAGGGCTCAGGCAGGAGGATTCCTGTGGTTTCAAGGCCAGCTTGGGCTACAAACTGAGTTCAAGGCCAGCCTGAATTCCATAGTGAAACCCTGTCTAAAATATAGACAGACAGATAGATAAATAGATAGATAGATAGATACATGCATATACATATATATATCGGTCATGAAAGATTAAATGTTGCAGGATTTCTATAATGTGAAAGACTCAAAATATAAACAATTTAAAGAGCAAAATAAAGAACCATGTTAAGAAACAGGAATGTAGATTCTGTAGAGATGGAAAGGGAACCTGCAGAAGAAGAGAGAAGAGAGGATGGAAGGACATGGGAAATAAAAATTATAAATATAAAATATGTATATGTAGTAAACCCCAAACTGAATTGTATCACTGTATATCCCAAATACATACTAATGAAAAATAAATTAATCAAAAATACAAAGTCAAAATACGAACCTAAAAATGTATAATACCAATATAACTGTGTTGTATTAAAATTTTAGTATTAACAATATAAATGAAATTCAATCTTCACAAAAATAAAAATTTATTAATGTATGCCTAAAATATGTGATATATAATTTTCTAAAGTTCCTTACCAACATCATAGTCCATTTCCCACTAAACACTGGGACAGTCCTCTATAAAACTGAAGAATAGATAAGATATATACCTGTGATAGTAAGGTCAATTCTGTTGCTCATGCATTATAAAGAAATGTGGTCAAAAGAGCATAACAATTAAAAGGAAAGGCATTTAGAAATCACAGACCAGAATGTCCCAATTGCTGTGGCCCTGATACTGGATCATTCATCACAATACAAAGCCATGGTATCAGAGGTCTAGGTGCTGCATTCCACATGTACAGATATAAAAGATTTATATGATGACATGGATAGTCTGTCATATAAGTTTCATAGATAGAAGTAATCTTACAAGAAACTGTACACATATAATGAGAAACTTTGCAGGCACATATCAACTTTGCACACTTTCAATAAATATAGGTCCTGAATAGACTGCAGTTTTACACAAGTAGCCCAGTGATCTCAGGTTGGGTCAGTCATTAGACAGAAAATTCTACCATGGTTCAGGAATAGGGAGGAGCTACTTTTAATTACCAGAGTAACAAACCACAGAAAGTGAGGATCTTACAGGAATACAATTGAAGCAGGACCAAAAATGTTACCAACTAAGACAAGTCACAGATTGAAAGGATTAACTGCTGAATTCTACAAGAACTTTATAAAAGACTTATTGCCAATATTCTCCAACTCTTCCATGAAATTGGAAAAGAAGGAATATTGCCAAATTAATTCCTTGAAGGAAACATTACTGTAATACAAAACCCAACAAAGACTTAAAAAGAATAAAGAAAAAAACTTCAGGCCAGACATGGTGGCACATGCCTATAATTCGAGCACTCAGAAGGCAGAGGCAGGACTGCCAAGAATTTTAGGCTACACAGTGAGTTCATGGCCAGCATGAACTACATAGCAAAATCCTATCTCAACAACAGCAATAACAACAAAAACAAAAGAAAAACAAGCAAAAAAGAAAGCTTCAGGTCAATTTCCTTATAGAACATAGATGCAAAAATTCCCAACAAGGTATTGCAAACAGAATAAAATAAATCAATAACTGAATTACACCACATAAAAAAGTAAGAATAAAAATTATATGATAGTACTAATAGCTGCAGAAAAAGCATTTGACAAAATCCAACTTTCCTTCAAAAATATATATAGAAAAAAACTTGACAAAACTAGGCAAAGAAAAACCTTATCTTAAACCGACAAAGGGTACTTATGACAAACTTACTACCAACATCAAACTAAATGGGGAGAACCTAAAAGAATTTCTCCTAAAATCAGTAACAAGCCAAGCCTATTCATTCGCACCATGCCTTTTCAATGCAGTACTCAAATTTTTAGCCAGCACAATCAGGCAAAATCAAATAAGAAAGAAACAATTCAAACTCTCTTATTCGCATATTACATGATCGTTACATACAATACACAAAACATCTACCAGTGGAGTCTTAGAGCTAATTAACAAATTGAATAAAGTGGCCATATACAAACTCAGTACATAAAAATAAATAGCATTCCTATACCTGAAGAATGAGCCCACTGAGAAAGAACTCAAGACAACAATCTCAATCAGAATACATTTAAAAAGTTAAATACTTAGATATTAACCTAGCCAAGAAAGTCAAACATCTTTATAACAAAAATTACATTGCTCTGAAAAAGGAAATTGATGAGGATGTTAGAAAATGAAAGAATATTCCCAGTTCTTGGACAGATGGAAGCCATATCATCAAAATAGACATATTGCAAAAAAAATTATATACAGATATACTGCAATTCCCATCAAAACGCCATCAACTTTTTCATAGAACTAGAAAAAAATGCATTCTGAAATGCTTATGGAATGAGAAGAGTCCTAGAAAACCAAAGTAATCCTGAGCAACAAGAGAAAGGTAAGAGGCACTACTACCCCAGATTTAAAGTTGCAATAGGAAGCCATAATAGTAAAAACACCACAGTCTTTGGAAGGTGCTTAGATCGTGAGGGCATTCTCATCAGTGGATTGATCAATTGATGAGCTAATAATTAAAAGTGTTGTTAGGCATGGGTCCTGGCTGGAAGAGGACGTCATTGTGGGTGTGTCTTTGAAAGGTATAAACCTAAATCCTCCTTTTTGTCTCTGCTTCCTGGCTACCATGAAGTGAGTAACTTTCCTCCTCCAAGCTCTTCCACCATGTCATTTCTTCCTTGGAGCCAGCCAGCCATGGATTAAAGCCCTCAAACTGTGAGCCAAATTAAACCTCTCTGACTTTAAGTTTTGGATGTCTGATTTTTTTTGTCCCAATGCCAGGAAAGCTGTCAATATACCATCTCCTTTTTTTTTTTCTTGTAGAGGAAATGCAATTCTGGTGAAAAGAAAGCCCAGATACATAAAGGTTTAGTGATTTCTTCCAGATGTACCATATCTCCATATCACAGTGCTCAGTCTGAGTAAAACAACTGGAATATATTAATAAGTGTAAGGTCAGGTTAGATGGGAAATAATACAAACCCTGTGAAATTATGATGATTTCTTGGTGAATATGAGATGTGATAACTGTTTAAAGGACAACTAGAAGCACATAACTGTAAGCACTGCAAGCTCCAAAGACAGTGAGGACAAGATATAGTGATCAGTTTGAGAAATGAGTAAATAAAACTATGAGAACAGAACATAAGATCAATAAATATCACCTTAAAACCTATATAGGAAAATCACAGGTGAAACAAGTGAAACAGTTAGAAAATGTCATTCCTCAGTGATCAGTGCTGGGGGTGGGTATCCGTAAGAATTGAATAGTTTTTCGGTCTCATGATAATAAAAGAATTACTTTCTATAATAAAAATCAAGTCCTTCCAAATATTCCCCAAGGGCCTATTATAAAAAAATCTAGTTCATCATTTTATTTTATAAAAAAGTATTTGTCTAGTACTTATCAGTTATCTCAAATTCTGTCTGGAAACTGACTCTCAAAAAATCAGAGTTCATGAGACTGTGTTTAGTAGAAAACATTTTTATAAGACTCTAAATACAACATGAATTTTGATGTACTGGACACTTAAAGTGCCAGTCTAGCCTTAGTGACCACCATTCTGGGGCCAAACCACTCAAACTTATGAATACAAAAGAATTCAAATTATGAAAATGTAAGAATTCCTATGTAGGAGGCTGACCCAATTCTCAAGGGAAAACTTTCATAAGTGAATCTCAAAAAGAGGATAAGAAATGTATCAATACAACAATATCTTCAACAAATTCGTCAAAACTTAAAAGAAGTCAATTGTTATGACCCAAACAAACTTTAAACTGGAAATGACATATCTGGAAATAGCATCAGAGAAACAAATCTTGTAAGAGTAATAAAAACTTGTAAATAATATTTTTAAAACAGTAGATTTTCTGTGTCCATTGTTGATAATTTGAATCCTCCTACATTGTGTATGTCTACAATATTTCATAGGGTGCACTATCTTCAAATCAAGAGTGAACATTCATTATCACAGTCACATTTGCCAAATGGATCCACTCTGTTGATGCAATGGCTTTTTAAACAACTGTATAAACTGGATCTAACTGAAGACAGCATTTTCTTCGAACTTAATGTAAAGATAAGGAAATGACTTGTGGTGGATTAACCAGTGTTCAACTTGTAACACTCAGCAAAACTAAATCATCATGATTTTGGGTGTGGAAGACCCAACTGAGGATTGTTGCCAAGAGCATAAAAGGAGAACTGGAAGGAAAGATGGTACCTCATTGATTCTCCTGGAGAAGCTTGTCACACTGGTTTTCCTGATATGAATTCAATTGCTCTCATCCTCTGAGGAGTTAGGATCCTCACTGCTATTGAAGATGGCTGAGATTCTCTTTGACGGAGCTCTGGTCCTTACCTTGAGCTTCACTTCCTGGTTCCAGTGTATATCCCTCAGACTGCTGACACAGATCCTTCATTAGGCTGGTGCAGGCGCTCTAGATTCTACCACTGACCTTTGCGTATTTGTCATGATTGATACACTGTATCAATTTGAGAAGCCTAGAAGCTTAACTAAGTAACTCAGCAATTCTACATTCTATGGTGTAAAGGACATGCCCTTAGAGCTCTAGCATACTGACCATTGTGTCAATTTGAAAAGTTTATAAATTTAACTAAGTGACTTAGCACAGGGTCAGAGGCCTCACTTGGTGAATATCCTGATCCTGTGCAAAAGTAGGGCACAGAGATGATGTAAATGCTATACTCACCCCAGGGTGGATAGCCTGAATATAATATAAGGGAGGAAAACAGGTTTCTTCCCTCCATTTCTGCTCTTGTTATTTTACTGTCTTCTATGACTTTGAACTGTTGCCCCTGTGCCATGCCACCCTGCCTTGGAGCCAGCTGATTATAGACTGAAACCTCCACAAACTGTGAGCTAAATAAACTTTTCCTCCTTTAACTTTGGGCATTAGGTATTTTGTCTCAGCAATGAGAGAAAAGTAACCAAGACAGATCCTTGTTACAGACTTGCATGAGACATTGTCATGGGCTCTAGACCTCAAGCTAAACTTGTGGAGGACATTGTCATGGGCTTTAGGTCTTCAGCTGGAATTGTTCAGGACATTGCTGTGGGATTCAGGCCCTCAGCTGGATTCTCTGCATCTCTAGTGGGTGAACAGATTGCTTGCACTCTTCTGCATTTGACTTTTTGGGAGAATATTATAAAATAATCTTACAAATTTCTTGCCCTGTGTTAAATCTCTTCCCTTGAAAACCCTGACCACAACATGATTTATGATTATTTCATTATACTAAAGCAAAAAAATGGCTAAAATTTCCTGTAAAAATATCAGCTAAACTTTTCTGATAGTCAATCTGAAAGCATGTACCATTCTAAATTGCTGATAGCCATATTATAACAAGCTTTAGGATAAAATGAACAACAGAAAATAGATGGCAAAAGAAATCTAGGTTTTTGGTGACATTGCTAACTGTATTTGCTCTTCAGGTTTTCAATAACAAAGTAACACAGACTAAATAGTTTAAAAAACATATAAATTTCATTCAAGGTGTCACCAGGGATGATTTTTAATCTAAAATATTTCCCCTTGCCTTGTAAATGTCCATCTTATCCTGACATCATATGATCTTTTACTTGCGTGTAACTGTGTACCAATTTCCTCTTATAAAAACACAGTCATGTGGAATTAAGACTTAAGTGTGAGAGTTACACTTACCTTAATTACAGCTTTAATGGCCATTTCTACAAACAGTCACAATCTCACATATTTGGAGCTAGAACTTTAGCATATGAATTTGACTGGTGCATAATTCAGCCAAAAACAGTAAATGATTAGGTTAAAGCTACAAAAAATCTATATCTGTGAAACACATTATTAAAAATAACCTTTTACTGTAAATATATTTCAATTGACCATCTTATTACATGTAACTGAAGACATACTGAGGGATATAATATCCTAAAATTATTGATTATTTTCAAAATTATAATGTGTAAAACTATAAACAACAGAAAAGGAAACAAGCAGTATCGAACATGAGGTAACTTTTTGAAAAACTGGATGCAAATTGATTACAAATTGCTATCATATGCCAGGCACAGTGGTTCATGCCTATAATCCCAGCACTCAGGAGGCTGAGGCAGGAGACTTGTCATGAGTTTGAGTCCAGCCTGGGCTAGGTAGTGTGTCAAGGCTAATCTGAACTACACAACAAGACCCTGTCTCTTAAAAAAAAGTATACAATCGTCTTATTGACCAGTGAAACCAGACTTCTAACCATATATTAAAAAGCATCAACTAAAAGAGTAAATAAGATCCAAACATTACAATACATGTAGTAAAAGGGAAACAGTCTACTCAAAGAGAAATTTTATTGTTTGATCAATCTTGCATGCCTGGTAGCCTGAGCAATTACTTTGAGGGTAACAATATGCAATATAACAACCATTGTTAATGGTTGTTAAATTCTTATCACCTTGTTTTGAAATTCTATATTACCACTGGTTTCTTCTATGTCGTTGTTGTCATTTTGCTTTTGTTGTTGCTTTTTGTTTGCTTCTCAATTTTACTGGTTTCTTTCTTTGAAAAAAACGTATCTATGCCCATGAAAGCCTAAATTTTTTGTAGTGACATTAATGCCTGTATAATTATTATCATTATTATTATTATTTATGACTAATGTGGCATAATGGTCCCTCTAGTTAGATAATGATTTTTCTTCTTTCTCTATGAATGGTACTAAATTCATCCAGTCAATTTTACTCTTTGCATTTTAGACTTTAATATGTAAGTCACCATTCATGAGGGTCAATATCACTTTAAGATAGTTTCACTCTTTGAATCAATAAATTGAGTATTAGTATAAATTTTTGCAATAAAACAATGCTACATGTTGTTTAACTTTCAAAGGAGTAAAATAGGTGTTAAACCATCATGTGGGTAGTCTATTACTTAGCCTTAATTTTGATGTTGTCAACTACTGATTTTGTTCCCACAATTTTCAGATACCTCTAATTAAGGACATGACAATTACATCAGTTATTTTTTCCTTATGCTTGGAGCAACAATCCTAGCTTGCTTTGACACAGTGTATTTTAAGACACAAGAATAATATACAAGAATAAACAAAAACAAACTTCTTTGTTTTAAATTTTAGAAGTTACACTTAGCTTTGTTTTCTCTATTCTTACTAATAAAAGGAAAACTATTTTTTTCAAAACATAAAAAATCAAAATTATGATCATAACTGAGAATAAATTTTAAGCTTAAAATAAACTAATATGCTTTTCATTAGTAGCTCTTCAAATCTAAAGCATGCTTACAAAATATGATTTCAAGAAACTCTTAAAGTGTGTATTAACCAGTATATAAGTTTATACAAAGAAGGGTATCTGTACATAATGCCACTGGATTAAGGTGTACACATGAGATTACCTTGAGTGGATACATCTATCTGTGAATATAGACAAAAGATATGATACATAAATGTGATATATGTTTATACGAGCATATATTTCTATATGAATAAAAGGATTATATTTCTGAAACTGTTAATACTGTGTTTTTTTAAAAGCTTGAGTGTATACAAAAACTGATAATTTTCACAAGGCAGAAAGATGATACAAAAGAAGAAGGGTGACTAAAGTGTCTGTAAGAACCATTCACTGAGTCAGTGAAGGATCAAACAGTCACCCACAAATCTCACTGTTCTCAATTTGAAAAGGGGGACAGGAATCTAGGAGGCCATCCAGAGGAAGGAGAATGTCACATCAATATTTAGCAGAATGGAGAAAATATACAGGAAAAATAAAACTATAATTTAAGTCACAAAGCTGAAAGAAATGATTGTAAAACAAAAACAAAGCAGCAGTTGGCAGAAGCTCAAGGTCGTCCCAGGGCCTACACCAGCTACAGAAAAGCTGGAAGCCATAGCTTTCTTGCCACTAAAAATTTTAACATGGTCCTGGATGCTCTCCTCAAGCAAAAATCCTCCCCTCTCAGCTCTGGCAAGCACACATTCTACTGGATAGTACCCCGCTGAACCTCCTTCGCAACAGGCTCTTAGCAGAGGCAGCTGCAAGGTGTCCGATTTGGGCACGTGAGGCTCGCGAATCCCTGCGGTGGACGCCCAGCAGGGCAAGACCATTGGTGGGGACCAGGAAGAAGATGGGGGATGGGCTGGAATCCAGCAGGAGATGAGGGGTAGAGGTGGGTGCCAGGTTTGAGTGGGGTGGGGGAATGCTGTGGGCAACAGGAAAGGGAGTGGCTTTAGAAACCAAGCAAGGATTTGAAAATGAGCACAGGAAAGCAAGAGAGGTGGGCACCAGGGAAGCCACTGAAGAGAGCAGGGGCCAAGTGAGCCATCTGGGGCACTCACACAGGGCAGTGGGGCTTTGACGAGGTGGAGACATAGGTGATTTGCAGAGGCTCCGGAGTGGACACCAGGGGCAGGTCTGGAAAGAGGCAGTGGGGTACTGAGAAAAGAGTTTCCCTTTTC